>OMLP01018567.1:1775-16483 GCA_900302685.1 Spondyliosoma cantharus
CACCGTCTCTGAGCCGAAGATTTCAGCAGCCCTGACTGCGGCTGAATATGCCCATGTACAGTACGGTGAAGATTCACAGTGTCTCCCTCCATTCACGGTGATGAATGGTCCCTTTCCCTTTGTCAAAACAACAAAGCACGCGCAGACAAAAGGCTCTGATGATGAGTAATTGTTTTTGAGCTGGAATATGTAGACCTTTGTGTGTGCAGAGTATTTCTGTCAATGTGAGATATTTTGCTCACTTTTCCCTTTATAATCCCTCTTCATAAAGTACATAAGGCTTAATGCACTGCCAAGGTGATGCATGATGCCAGGCGTCCCGAGAATAATGCGACAGAGCAACAGTATCTCCAAGTGGTCGTCTCCTCTCTGCCTGGATCTGATCAGAGTGTTGATGGAGCATCTTGACCTCTTGTCGTCTATAATTGACAGCGTTTGAGAGGCATTGCAGAATCCAGCCGGGATGAGAAAACGGAGAGATTCGTCCGTGCTGCATGTACCTGACATGACAGGCACTTACTCAGAGTGCACGCACGTAATATTGTTTGCTTAGATCTTGAGAACAAAACACAATGTTGCGAGCCCACTCAAATCTGTCCAAATAAAATCTCTCGCAGGCTTATTCTGTGTACTATTCTGTCTCCGCTCATCCTCCCGTTGACAAATTCTATAATAAAACATGACAGTTAGCACATAGACCGTGGATGTTATTGAATTTTTGGCTCGTATTGAAGATTAATCTGGGCCAACAAATTCCTTGTGGCGTTTTGAAAGAGCATAGCCCCTAATGGCATGATTTATCCCCCTAATACAGCCACGTCACCGGCTGTGGGTCGAGATTTCCTCACACCAACGTGAAATTGTCATATTGCACACCATGTGATGAATGTTTACCACGCAGGGCACGAGTGAAAGCTTTGACAAACAAATGGCCACACTGCATTTAATTGAGCGTCACTAATGCTCATCCCCACAGAGACGCAGAGTCCACGTTACAAAACACATTCGCTCATGTGAGTTATTTTGGAGCTTTTCTCACTCTAAACTGTTTTCTGACACAGTTTTGGTACACACGGTCACACTTTGTATCCTACCAACAGCCAATCTTCCTATCTACTGGAGACAAATGGCTCAGAGAAGAGGAGAAGAGGTTTCACTTTCCAACAGGCGCCAGAGAGAGATGAGGATGCACAATCCAAATGTTATATACGAATAGGATACCTCCTGCAGGAAGTCCGTGGACACTATTTCTATGTAAATTCAGAGAACGTAGCCCAGTTGCGGTCCGGTGTAATTACTGTATAGATGTCAGTGGTGTGGCTAAACAGGAGCTGTGTGGACCTGCACGGCTGAAAGGCAATCCGACAGGAAGTCACTCTTCACCACAAGCTGAGATAAAGAGGCTGGAAGTTTGAGACCGGGCTCTGAAAGCTGATGCAGTGCTGTGGGTCTCTGTAAGTGTGTGTGTGTGTGCGCGTGTGTGTGTGTGTTTGTGTGCGCTCTTGTATGTCGATCTCTGTGAGGAGCAGGTTGAGTTCAAGACTTTGCAAAAACTCAAGGACAATGTTGCAAAGTGGCGGCATTCGGTTGATACTTCGCTGAACCGTTTGAAGGGTTAAAGGGACGATTTGTAAGATATGGCCACAATTTTATCTGCTGAAGTTAGCGTGCTAACCAGCTAGCCCTGGCTACTCCTGTCATGTAATACCACTTCGTACCACAAGAGGCAACAATAGCCCCCTTTGATTTCAGCTGTGAAAAACGTTCCACAAGCTCTCTTAGCTTTTAGTGTAATAAATAAACAAAATAAACTCACAAAATGTCAAGAAGGGAAAAACTCTGACATCTGTTTTCCTTACAAAACAGAAAAAATTCAACCACACACCATCTCAGATCAAGTTTTTCTCTTTTATGGAGTGAAGACGAGCTTAATCGCCTTGTTAACTCATCGAAAAAAAACACAAAAACAAAATAAAACTCACCAAAACAGTCTTTCCACTGTCACCTCTGGCTTGGTCGAAATAAATCCACAATTTACAAAGTAAGATGTGAAGATATTTCCGGCTCTACATGCCATTTTCACCTGTGCTGATGTGTGACTCTGTCTCACTCCTCTCCTGCTGCGTGCCTCCCTTCCTCTTCTCATCCCTTAGTCATATTCCCTGTCAGAGCTGTTGTAAATCGCCTCCATACCGTTTCCCCTGTCTTCAAACTGACCTATGACGGTCTCTGAGGCTGTGTTCAGTCCTGAATCCGTGTCCACTGTCAGAATCCTAAACCCGGTTGAGCTGAGCCGAGTTTGGGAGCCTGACAGAGTGGCAGGCCATTGGTGAAACCATCATCTGAGGTCCTGGTCCAGGGAAACGCTACAGCTACTGCCTGAGTCAAAAAAACACAGAGATTCAATCAAGTATTGTCTGTTTCACTACTGCAGCAAGTGTTCCTTTGTTGCAATAAACATATTGTGTATTTGAGTCAATCTCAATCGCAATCTCAGTCCCGAACAAATGCACATTTAGTGTTTTAGTCCTTAAATCTATAGAGATGTTTTAGGGTATTATTTGTGCCTACCTAACCCTTTATAAGGTAAAAATGTATAATATATAAAACTTTTTTGTAGATGTTAGTCTTCCAAAAGAAAAAGTGGTCTTGTGTCTGAGATGCATTTCTATTTTGGGGATTTGTTGACATGAGAGATTAATTGAGTTTAACATAAAATATAAAATATCGAGGGATGGCTGTAGCTCAGCGGGTATATCAGGTCGACTAGTGATCGGATGGTTGCTGGTTCGAATCCCAGCTCCTCTGGGGCGGAGCTAAGCTGCATGTCAAAGTATCCTTGAGCAAGATACTGAACCCCAAAATTGCTCCTGATGTGCAGTTGGCACCTTGCATGGTGACCTTTGCCATCAGTAAGGGCCCAGAGAGTACCCTGGGATTGGCACCAGTAACCCCCGTGAAACCTTGAAAAGGGGGATAAAGCGGTTACATCCCAGCGACCCTCACGGAAAAAGCGGTTGATAATGAGATGAGATATAAAATATCAGTGCTTTTATAATTTAATCTATTTGATCTTTAATCTTATTAGTGTTTTTTTTGCTTCAAATATATCCTATTTGATCACGAGCACTTCAAATATCTCTTCGGGCTTTGTACTTGTTCCTCTTCTCTCTTACAAAAAGGTTTGTGGAAAGTGGCTCGACCCTCCAAACTGCTACTCAGCAAGTCAGGCACTACAAATGTATTTTAGAGGCCCATTATAACTCGTGTTTCTCCTGGAAACTACGTTTAGTAATTCCAGGCAAAGTGGGGAAGTGGAAATGAATGTCAGTGGCCTCCCGCTGCTGTCTGCGTTCAGTCTTATGTCACGCCAACTTCATGTGAGCCCTCCAGCAGCCCACACATCATTAAGTGGAGGATGTTTTTAAGCTCATGGTGTTGCTTCCTCTGGTCATTCAGGTCATTATCACTACAGGGCTTGGCGTTCCACATGCAGCCGGAGTTCCAAAAAACGCACAATTCCAACCCCAGAGATCCTCAGGTCCATTAAATCAGTGGCGCTCGCAACAGAGATTTATTTATCGCTTCACAGCCCATGTGGTCAACTTTGTGATAATCTAATGTGGGAAGGGGAAGGCCAACTGGGAGAAAAATTGGATTTTTAGCGAGAAGTCTATGATTTATTCTGCGTCTGGATTGCTGTTTCAGAGGTGGTGATGGAATAAATAAGTCATATGCAAATCTTTGAAGCCGATTTTAGAAATGAATTTGCCTTAGCAGGCATGTTTGGTTCGAGCCTTGTCAATATTAAAACTATAGGAACTTTGGATTCTTCCTCCAAAGGCCAAAAATATTCAAAATCCTGCTACATGAAGATATCAAAGATTTTGATCTTGAGCACATATAAAAAGCAACCGCTGGCTGACCCATATGCTGCCGTGCGGTATGTCTATTTTTTTAAATGTCCCAAGTGATTTAGCTTCGCCTAAATAAAGTGCTTATAGACCAGAGGAGCTGAAACAAGATCTGGAAATTGCAGCAGTGCTCTCACATACCATCCGACAGGATATGCTTTATTGATAACAGGATCTTGTGAACATAGATACTTGCAGTGGTCAGCTGATTTCTTGCTATAAAGATGTAATTCAGTACAGACAATCAGTCAGCTGAGGGCTGAGAGTCTTCACCTTTGTTGCAATGCAGTTCTACAGAGAAAGAATAGAAACGAACTGTGAACAACGAACCGATGCAGGGAAGGTTTAGTTTGTGATTTTAGCAAGTTGGTCTTCAGTTTTGGATGAACTTTTGCTCCAAATTTGCATCATAAACTCTTGTTTTCCAACATGTTGTTCTTCCACAACTGCAGGTAACTCAAGTCGTCCATGCTTCCAAGGTTGTCTCTCTGTTGTGAGGAAAGTACAAAGTCGGCTCATAAACACAGACAAAAGAAAAGACAAAAACAGAGGAGCTGCATGATGCGCATCTGTTATGCAGATTCTCCCTTGTTCGTCCACCCCCGAATCCATTTCATCTGGCCGAATTCCAATTCATTCAGGCTCGGTGTAACTCAGCTCCTGGTCTAACAAACCCTCTATACTTCAGTTGAGCATTCCCACAACAGTGTAACAACTGTAATTGGTCTCCTGTGGCTTTAGAGCCCCTTGCCTGTTCTTCCATTAACACCACCACAGAGCTGCCTGGCTGCTGTCCATGGTGTTGATCTGTAAATGATGGCTTTGTGATGGAGGATGCCTCCATGCTGCTCAGCCCTCTGCCACACAGACACGCAGAGAGACAATGCTTCATACTTTCTCCTGTCTCATGCATGATTGCTTCTCTGGAAAACACAAAAGCATCATGAAATATTCTTCTTCTTTTTGAAGTTGTGAAACGGGAATACTGGAGGAGGCGAGATTCGCCTGGGAGGTGACGCACCAACAACAAGAAGTTCTCACACCGGAGGAAAACACTGATATAAATTTTGTATTTAAATGAATTTGCAATTAGGACTTGGATCTTCCTATTGCCTCCAAAGAGCAACAACTGTGGCTGGTTCTGTTGCTTCATTATCTGCCAAGAGGAGGAGATATGTGAGTTTTGTGTTGCCTTGTTACTTTATCCAACAGGGAATTGTCATACTTAAACAGCGTGTCTGTGGGTATTATATACCACATTTCTGCTGCTCAATTATTTATGATCCTACACCAGTGCAATGCGGCAAAAAAAAAAATGAGTAAGAAAGAAAGTTGGGGATAACAGAATAGACTTTTTTTTTTTTTCTCTCCACACCTCCTCAAACTCTCCAGAGACAAGTACTGAAGTTGCCTTCACTGGTCATCAGTCATGTTCCTTGTTGTTATTTCTGATTTCGACATCACACAAGTCTGCAGAAGAAGAGGAGGTGGATGAAACAATCCCTCCACTTCGCTGGGGATTCACACGCATATCCTCAACTAAATATCAATCATAATGTTCTTGTTAACAAAAGAAAAGTCTGTCCTTTTGTTCCCTCTAATTAGCTGCAGCTGAAAGTTGGAGAAAAAGTCCCCAGCCCCGGATCATTAGTATTTGCAGAGTGCGCCGCCGCTTTGCTCCCTGTGGTTTCACTAAATTCACGCTTTACTCTCCGTAATGAACTCTTTTGCATCCCTACCTCATTAGGCCTATGGAAAAATATTAACCGCCGAGGGGGCCAGAGGGTGACACGGTTTCCACTTTGATCACCACCCACCGCTAAAAAGCGTCTAATTGCCGCCTCGACGCGGACGTTCAATGCCCTCAGACGGCGAAAGAGGCGCCGCACAGGTTAGAGTCTGCGCACGCAAACTCTCCATAACCGAGTCGTGAGAGCGGAGTCAGATGTCTAAACCTCTCCTGACAAGCAGAAGCCACAGAAGTCTGAGTTGATTCTGCGCCACAGAGGCGCTCTTAACTTGTCACAACCCCTCCTCGATATGTTCTGACACGCTGGATGGGGCGTGAACGTCTCCAAAAGGCGCAGATGAGAGAGCCTATACGGTCTCTTATTCAACTAAGTGGATTGAGACTGCAACTTGACGGGGACGCGTATGCAATCTGCTGATAAAGCGTCTCCCTTTTTTTTCCACTTTCTATTCATGTTCTGGCTGGCGGATCAGCTCATTTTTCGAGCAACACTTCTGCACGTATAGCTAAAAAAGAAAGTTCCCCCGCAGACTGGGAAATCGTCTTGACCGGAAACTTTCTGCTCATCCTCTTGGCTGCGCGCACTTCGCACAGCCCCGTTTCCAGAGAGCCAGAAGCCTGAAGCGCTTTGATTTAGCGCCGGACCACACTCCGAGAAGGCGTCACTACTACAGGTGGGTGGTTGTTTCATCTGGAATAATCGGTTCTCGGGCGCATGCAATTATCAGTGCGAGGTTTATCTGGAGAAAAAAAAAAGAAGTATTATAATCTGATATTCTCGTGGTTGCTGAGAGACAGAGGGAGATCAAAGTTGATTGTTCTTTGTGTTGCAGCCTCTTTTCTACGTGGGACCATGAACTCATCGGCAGGTGCAGGGAACTACCGCAAAGCATCCACCAAAGGAGACAGGGTAATTTATATGTGAAGCTTCATTACGCGTAAAAAAGAAAAAAAAAAAAAAAAAGGAAAAAGAAAATCCATCTTGGTCTGTTTGGCGCAGCGTTGTTGGAGTACTTCTGCAGGCGCAGTCGCACGCAAGGAGACGGTTGTATTGCTTTCTGCTGTAGACTGAAACAGAACACGGCCAGAGTCGTGTTGCGTGTTGTTGAGATACTGGGGTGTTGCTGTCTTTTTGGGTCCGATAATCTCCATTTTAAACTTTTTTTCCTGCATTTGTCACAAATGTCACTCCGGCTACATGTTTCGGCGTTTCACGTGCGTAAACGTGGAGACAGCGAGTGCCACCACTGTTCCCTCTGTTGGAGGTCTCTCCAAATCCTCACTCGACTTGTTTGATAACTTGTTTGCAGACTTCATGGCCCAAATTGGGTATCCGTCTGCCGCTCGTGCAATCAAGCCAATTAGGCTGTCCTGATAAAAGTCTGCGTATAATGTTCTATTCCCTCACAGCTCCGACTTGATGTTTTCTACCAACTTTCACTCTGTGCATCTGCCAGATTACCTACTTACTTCGGCTGAATGGAGCGCTCTTTCTTTTCCTGCGTTCTCACAAGGAAAGGAAACGTCTCAAATCAGCCCAAAGGGGGTACAAGAGAGAAGAGAAAGAAAACATCTTGTCTGCCAAGCGATGCCCCCGCAGTAACACTCCCATAAAGCCCTTTTCTTAGCAACACTCAGGCGAGGGATCCAAAGTTAACTCGACGCACACAGGCAGACGCATCGGTTGCTGTTTTAATAAAGGACCGAAAATATGTTTAATCAGTCTCCCTCCGTGTGTCACACCGAGGAGGAGCTGTGAAATATTTAATTTGCGACAAATCTGTCTGCCTCTAGGGGGCACGTCATCCCCCCAAAAAATGTTTTTCAGATCACAGGCTTTATATTGAAGAGGCTATTTATATCTGTTTCTGTGAGTTGAATGAGACCTATGCCCCATGCAAGTTCAGTTTTTAGAGATGGATTCTTCTTTTTTTTTTTTTTAGATTAAAGGAGAAATGTGTCACTCATCAGTAATGCACCAAGGATGAGGTGGAAATTCAGTATTTTGCTCCACTGGATTAATTTAATCACGTTCAGATTTCACAGCTCTGCGTGTTTTGTTTGATATAACTCAGTCTTGTCAAAATGTGGATGGGTGGCTGCTCTCCGTGGGTGCTCACTCATTTGTCACAGATTACACTTTTGACTCTTGATATCATCCCATGCTGGAGCTAGTTTGCCCTCTGCTGGAGGCACAAAGATGCACAACCGGCTCCTGATCAAGCATCCTCCACAGTCTTTTCATATTTGTCGGCATCCTGACAGATTTTTTTTCTCTCGTTACTCGAGCTTTCGAAAGCCTCCAGTCAGATTCTCTCACACATTTTTCCACGACTGCGATGAGAAGGATACCTCTATACATTCCAGATTAATGCTGACTCCACTTACAGCTCAGTGCAATGAAAGCCCCCCCCCCTCAAAAATCCTCAACACAGAAGTTTCTGTGACCAGAAGTTTGACTCTTAAATGACTCGCAGGCACAGCCTATTAAATTCTCACATAATCTGTGTTCAATTTGCATAGAAAAGAAATCATTAAGCCTGGCCGTGGATATCCGAGCTGCCCTCCCTTCTCGGAGGATTGAGCGAATTTGGAGAAAATGCAGACATGTCTTCACTAAAACTCATTAAGGCTGATGCGGTTGTTATGATCCTGCCCTGAGAAAGAGAGAGCTCTGACTTACTGACACTGAGAAGCTGAATATGCATGTGTTCTTTCATAATTATAATTTTCTTAATTCCCCTTTTTCTTCTCTTTTCTTTTGTTTGATAAATGTAATGCAGCAGTCATCGAAATTACACAGGAAATTTACTCTGAACAAACTGTCTTTATAAACCCTCAGTCTGGATTAACGGGGAAAAAATGGATGAGACCTCTGGAAGAGTAACAGGGGATGCGTCCATCTAACTGGACGGGCAGCTGTGCAATAGATGTCTCGTGTGCAGAATAGAGAGATTGTTAACATGTATAAAGAATAGATCTCTGAGGACGTTGAGCAACTTCAGGTGGCAAACAGACCTGAGCCACATGACTTCCTCTCCACACAGACAGACAGACAGACAGACAGACAGACAGACAGAGAAGAAGAGAGAGGATGTCCCAGAGAATAAAGATCCAGATCTAAACATCTGGAATGAGGCAACAACAGCTGGGGCAAGAGAGCGAGCGAGAGAGAGGTCTGTAAGGAAAGAGAGAAAAGAGAGACCTGCTGTTCTTTTCTACAGGTGCACCGCAAAACATTAGAATATCATGGATAAATGCTCATTTTTCTCTGGAAATTAATTCACTTGACAGTACCTCCATAGATTCTCAACAGGGTTCAGGTCAGGCGAGTTGGCTGGCCAATCAAGCGCCGTGATGTCATTATCAGCAAACCAGTTAGAAGTCGAGCTGGGAAAGGATATCCGCATCTCCTTACAGCGCTGAGAAGCTGATTTCCTTATCCATTTATTTATTCTGTTATTTATTCCCCTTATTTATTCCACATGTTCTTCTTAATTTTCAAACCCCCTGGCACCTACATTACCCACAATGCAACGCAACCTCTGAGTTACATCACGGGAGGCAATTGATCAGATTACACGCAGCTGCCTCTGGAGCCACAGATGGCTTGATACCACTTTGTTCTCAAATACATTCGTACTCCCCAAGTAAACACATTTTACTGTGTAAAATTGATGGAGGTGGCCTTTAAAGTTTATTTTGATTTAACTCTCTGTGTCTTACTCTCTGCTAGGTTAGTGGTTGCCAGAACTCAACACTGTGGACTTGAAATGCAGGTGTTTTACATGCAAGGCGTTCCTACAATTACATTTTTAACGATTACTGTGTTGATGACTGTTGTCCACGGTTATGGCGCATTAAGCTGTTCGCGGTGTTTGTTGTCGGATCGTAAGCTTCCAATGCTTCTGCCGCTGTGCTGAGGAGTTTTTGATGTTTTCCATTAAAGCTTATGTTCGCGACTGCTTTTATAATGAAGTTCTCACCCAAGAGCATAAACAAATCCCAACATCCAACAATCCTCCGTAGAAACTCGGCTGCTACATGGACCTGTGTGTTTGCTGTCTCTTGTATCTTGTAGCGTTTCAGGGCGTTGTTGCTGCAAAGTCACAGAGAATCGTAAGCAAGCCTCTCATTCATGATTTTTATTCAGCATGCAAAGTGCATCTCAGATCCCCCGATTAAAAGTGCATTTAGAATCAGATGGAAAGACGTGGCCCAGATTGAATCAGTGGCAATCATTTGTACCTCCTACACCACAGAGCAGAAAACACACTTTGTATTTTGCCTTACGGTGACTTGTCTCATCTGTTGTGGTAGCTGCCTCTGGTGTTGCCCGTTGCCTGACGTTTTCAAGGCCAGTGTGTTTCTCCTGTGTCTAGACTTCCATCATTTGCATTTGCTGAGAGACTGAGAGGCTGACGGTGCTCTCTGTTTTCAAAGATACGAACGCTATTGTGTCGCTCTCTGTGGAAATCTCCGGCGCTGCAGTTACTGTCTCGAATGTTCGGCTCGGTCAAAGCGGGTGTCCGCGGGGTCGTGATGCACGTTCGTATTCTAGTATTTTCGGACCGGCGCACTAATCTGTGTGATCAGGTTAGTTTTGAGGAGAACCTGTATCAGAGCTGTTTGGAAGGAAGTCTCAAAGATTTTCTGGCACCCTGAGCTGAATGCTAAGGTTCCCTGGAGTCGGATTGTACAGACAAAACTTTCACTGAGATGATTTGTATGCAGCAGGAATATGTTCAGATGAAATGCCTTTCAAAAACATTCTGTATTCATCCAGTGAGCCTCTGTGTTTCTGCATTGAACCATTGCACTTTGAATTGCCTGCTTAAAATGTTTGTATTGCTGCCCACAGCCGCTATTAGCCGTTTGAAGTTACTTTCGCTTTCCTGATGTGCGCATATGTACGCATACGATGCGCATATCTCAATACCATCTGTTTATTCCCGGCAATGACCGTATTGAGAGCGATAATCCGGCGGCAAACAATAGCACTTCGTTCAATGAAATGAAATTTGGAGACAGAGAAACAACCAGGGGACGCATGGCAGCGAGGGACAACACCATTCAGCAGCAGTCATTTGTCACCGCTAACTGCTGTGCGGAGGGTTTGGCTCTCCGGGGAAGGTTTGCCGTAGATGAGAGCCATGTTTATGAAAGCTGTCTGGGTTCCTGGCCACCCTCGAGCACCCAGAGTTCTTCATCCTGGACACAATCACGCTCTTGCATTGCTCCCTGGGGTGCAGGTCTCATCCGTACCTGTCACCTGTAACAGATGACCTGATAGAGCTCCGTCTGGAGCGAGGCCGCTTGCATCTCGCTGATAAAGACATACTGAAGCCTGATATGCACACATTGCTGGACTCATTCCAATTCCGACAAACAGCGTTGTGTTCTCTATTCATATCTTTGCACCGCTGCCCTTCCCTGAGCTCAAAGAGGTGCAGGTCTGAGAAGAATACCAAGTACAGCAGGGTGAATCCGTGGGATCCACAGGGAGGAGCACTGGTGGAAGATGCTCGGGGCCTGTGAGGCGATTAGCCGGGGATAGGTGCTGCGGCGTGGCTGAAGGTCAAGATCAGAGCCGGGCTGAGGACATGGAGGCATCATGGGACATACACTTCTGAAATGAGTTTAGATTACACTTTGATGCTGCACTGGAGCACACAGCCAGAAACTAATTCACAATTCTCCACAGAAATTCTTTGAACGTCCATTTGGGTTTGGAACGTAGCCCTGCAAGTTTGCTTCTAGAAACATTCTGTAACGCTTCTACCTTTAAAATGACAGCTTCAAAATCCTGTTGGTGGTGATAGGGTGAATGGTGTCTCTGTCTCTGCCCCGCCATCACTTGTTTTTTTTAAGAGGGTAGGATCACAGCGTTACATACATCCAAGTTTTCAGAGTTTTGTATGTAGTTTGCACCTACATTACATCTGACAAACTGTTACAAACGTGGGAGTTTGTATTTATGACAGTGGTGTTGCACTCAGAAACTGCGAGGGGCGCCAAATCGCACAGAATCTACAAGTAGTGTTACTGCTTTAAAGGAGACCTTAAAAGTTACAAAGGTCAAAGTCTGCGCCAACAGAAGCTCCTCTCTAAGACAGAAAACACTGCTCCTGAAACGCCTGGTCAGTAGTCCCGCCTTTAATTCTGTAACTTTGTGACATCACACTATGTCACCATGTCACACTTTTGCATAATTTATGCATTGAAGTTAGTTTGGCATGTAAGAGTTGATTTAGCACAGCTGCTCTGTTGCTTGGCACCTGATCAGGCGTGTGTGAGCTGACCAATCAGAGGAGACTGGGTATTTGTAAGGGGGGACCTTAAAGAGACAGGAGCGTTTCTGACAGAGGGGGACTACAGTGCTGCAGCACTGGACATTATGAGAAAACTGATGTGTTTCTGAGCATTGAAGCATGTAAACCTGTTCTAGTAGTAACCCTAAATAAACCAATGAAGCCGTTAATAAGCACAATATGTCTCCTTTAATCTCTCGCTGCTCACGAGAAAAGAATAGGAACACGCCATCGGGGATGATTTGCTTCTTCCAATCCACATATGGCTGTTTGGTGTTTACCAGCCTTATTTATTGATCAGTTTTATGATTTATCAGTTTAATTCAGCAGCTGTAGACACCGGTTAGGCAGACACTCTTAGATAAGCCAAAACCCAAACTGATGATTTCATTATCCCTGTGGCATCTGGTGATAAATCCCGATTTCTCTCTCGATCTCCAGAGCCAAATGCGCTTGAGGCGTTTCCCTTTAACATGCTGATATGCGTGATTTAAAAAGGACCAAAACGCACACTGTCATTGGGATATAAACTAACGCATCTTTTCCGGTCTGTCTGCGCCATCGATCACCGGCTTTATTAATGACGTTGTTTTGACACCGGCTTTTAAAGTGCTTTAATGGCGGCCCACGTTCTGCCAAATCAGCAGGAGGTGACAGACGGAGGGAAATTAGTCAATGAGTGTAAATGGCGCCGCGTAGTAAAAGTAAACAAGTAAAGAAATTCAAGATGTGCGCTGTTAATCTTCTGTCAGCGAGATGAAACACCACATCACCTCCGCGCTTCGCAGCAATAACGCCGCTGACCTTTTGCACTAATTGCAATTACGGTGACTTACTGTGAGCCAGCAAGGTTCATAATCATGGGAGTGTATGTCAGGGCTGTAAATGTGACAAAAACACAAACGCGGGAAACGACCAATCAGGGGCTTGTTTAAAGGACCTTGGGAAAATGTCACGGCACAAAATCAGCTTGTTAACAGCAACGGCCACAACTAAAACCACCATGTCTTGTATTAACTCAAAGGACTTTATTATTCCCCGGCACAGTCACCAGAGCAATTATTCTCTCAGATGGATCTCCTGTGGTGTGCATGCAGATATGAACTTTAGATCTTCTTTGTCCTGCCTGTAGAGTGTGACTTTACATGTTGGCCCTAATGAACACGAGAAACAGCTCTAGTTTTGAAAATTTCCTTTGGGATGAATAAAATATCTATCTCTATCTATCTATCTAGTTGCTCTTTTGTTCTCATGTTTTTTTTATCTTCCCGTGTCTCATGTCATGTGATCACGCGGCCTCACCTTTACAGAAGTGCAGCTCTTCATCAACTGCTGCTGTCGTCTCAGGTCCATCGCCGACGACACGTGAAAATATGAGCCGTAGAGAACTCGGCAGTCATTAGTGATAAACCGCCGCAGCTGCAGGGGGAAGACTTCCTTTAAACGGGTCCATGAGTCACGGTCAAAAAGAATTTCAGCTGACTTTAAATATAAGTATTTATGAAGCGCCGTGAAACCTCAAACCAGCTCTTGCCACAGGGTATAAAACATACCGCTGTCCGTGAAATGAGAACATAGGCATTTCGACTTTACTTTATTCACATTTCCAATGAATAATTGGCAAGGTCATTTTAAGATAGTGCACACATTTTTTTTTTTTCCCTCCCCATGAATGTTAAATTAGAAACCAGCCTATACAGCTGTGAAGTGTGAAAAAACGTGAAGCACCGTTCTGAAATGAGATGGTGCTTTAATGACTTTGCACCACGTAGTTTACATCTTCACTGCTCACACTGCTTTAGCATCTTGATCCACACCAAAGGAAAATTGTACTCCCTACCTGACCCGGACTGGAGTGTGTGGGTTAGCCTTGAGATTCACTGCTCTCGGAGCCCTCCCTGCAGCCGTTTCGGTGAATGAGTTATGAATGCTTTGCTGTCTGTTCCGGTCTTCTCAAGGCTCTGTGTATCTTGCCTCTGGCTTTTGTCACATTCACTTGAGCAGCTTAGATTAAAGGGGCACTACGTGGTTTCGGACAGGAAATTCAAACTCTGAATTTTTTACAACATTATTGAGGTAATAATACAAGCTCACTCACTTCTGTAAGTGAATAAACAAGCTGCTCTCAGAGGGGAAATAAGGTCCCCAGAACACTGTTTTGAAGCTAGAAAGGTGGCAGGGTCCGCCACATATAAACAGAGTAAAACAGTAGGAAATTGTGTTGTCCTCTAAGGTCAGTTTGTTTATTTTGGCATAAAAAAAAAAAGTCAGTTTCATCTCCAGAACTACACAGTGCACCTTTAGACAAGAATCCATTGAGAAAAACGACTAGTTCTGGTTTTATAAATCCATTTCATCCTCTGTTTCTTCACGGCTCCCATGCCGTGGTTTGCTTGTACAAACTGGCTGCTCAGCCTCGGCCCAGGGATTCAATACACGAGGCACAAACGCTACATAAATAAAGCAGCAGGGTGGCGCGTGCCAGGCTCCTGTCCTGTTAGCATCGCTTGATGGGTGTGTGTGTGTATGTGTGTGTGTGTGGTGGTGGAGGGGTTGTATTTTATGATGTGGGAAAGACAGGCAGCATAAATATTACTCGCGCTTAATCACAACCCAGCTGCAAAGACGACTGAAATTGATCCATTTCTTGGTAATATGTGCTCACACTCCGATTAGAAAACTCGAGGGGGAAAATGCCTCGCAGGCAGTATCAGTACTGAGAAACAACTTTAT
>OMLP01018568.1:0-21331 GCA_900302685.1 Spondyliosoma cantharus
CAACGCCAAAAAGGAGCGGCTGCTCACTGCCAACCGCCCCTACGGCTGCGAGCACTGCCCCAAAGCCTTCACCACCGCCGCACACCTCAAGGAGCACCTGAAGATCCACTCTGGCTTCAAACCTCACCGCTGTGTTGTGTGCGGCAAGGCCTTCATCAGGGGGCCCGACCTGAAGAGGCACGAGAGGGTCCACAGCAACGAGAGGCCCTTCGCGTGCCAAATGTGCGAAAAGGCCTTCAAGCACAAGTCCCACCTGAAAGACCACGAACGGCAGCACCGGGGCGAACGGCCATTCAACTGCGGCTCCTGCGACAAAGCCTTCATCAAAGCGTCGGATCTGAAGCGCCACTGGAACACCATGCACAGCGGCAACCCCCGCAGACAGATGTCCCTGTCTCCCGCCGCCTCCCAGCACGGCCAGGCAGAAGCCGCCGACCAGAGAGACTGGAAAATGGAGACCGGGCCACACTCGCACAACTCAGGGGACTGTTGAGCCTGCACACACACACACACACACACACACACACACACACATACACATACACACACACATTCAGAGCAGTCACTCAAAAACATGCACACACACTGACACAACCACAACCCTGTGACAGGCTGAGGGCCTGAGATCACACGGACAATGATCGGAGTGAGTAACAGAGTTCATAGCATGTTCATGAGACTGTGGGGATGTATTATTATTCTAAAGAGTTATGTCAAAAACGATGTTTTCTTTCCACCTGTAAATGTTTAGTTCACTCTACTATACATCTATTTTTCACAAGGCATCGTTGCTATCTAGACTGGGGGTTCTCATAACATTATTCTCTTTTACTTTTATGGGATATGTAACATTTAAATGTTTGTTTAACCTTTACTGGATTTTATGGAGATAAAAGAGAGAAACAGTTGGCGGGAGGGGGGGGAGATTTTTCTGCATAACATTTGTTGCATTGAGTATATTCATGTGGATGTTTTTAATGGATGTGTTTAGTTGTATTGATTGATATTACACTGTAAGAGTAAGAGTCACCATTTTGCATTTGATGCAGATGATACCAAAGTCTTGGGCCCGTGAGGGATTGTCTGTGATGGCTGTCCTGCCCAAGCAACCGGCCAACTAGATTTACTGTTATACAGTATAACTGTCATCCAGCTATCAACAGTTAATGATAGATGTCTGTATATACTGTAGCTTAGTTTGTTGCACAATTAGAGTACACAATAATGAATTATGCACATATAACATTGTCCTACTCCTACACTTTGACAATAAACACCATTTGCTGTGTTTTATTGGTTTTTGAAAAGTTTGGTTTGTGTTGACAGGCGTTCAGGAAGCAGGATCTGTATCCTGAAGGTTTATTTATACAGCGGAGGTGTCAGTCACGCAGCCAGACAAGCCTGAAAGCACCTGAGATCATCGTTCCAGATATTTAAAATGTGTAAGCTTTTGAAAGGTGCAACCAACAGCTACATTTAATTTTAAAAAAAAAACGTGGGTTAGATAAGGCAAAGATATCAAAGTCTTCCTCAGTCACCACATTGGTTAAGTTGGTCAGATTTGGTACATTTGGTTTGTGTGCGGCTCCAAGGTGTGACAATTTCGGTTTCATATGCACCCAAAAATCTGTTGAGTGTGACGGAATATCTTAACATTTTCATTGGTCGCACCAGTGCGCCTTACCTTCAGCAGATCAGATGTAAAATAACTTTTCCTGACACTAACTGGACGTGACAGTTTGTTTGACTGTGAATGGGAAAACATTTGCACCATTTACACAGTTTGTTAACAAGGTAAATTAAATGTATTATTGCGTGCAACAAAAAGAGAAAGTACGGCGCACCTGTGTGAAACGGTCTGGAGCCTTGTTGAGATGGTCGCATTAAAAAAGTTAATTTAAGTTAACACGTTTGTGTTGCCACAAAAAGATCTACCTATGATATACGTACAGTGAGACCTTAACAATCGCCCAATGCAAAACAAAATGTTTAAATGTTCTGTATTTAAATCGATTAAAAAAACTCCTGAAGGGTTCAAATTGATGTGTCAACAGTCATGCCAGAGTGGAGCCGCAGGTGTGTGCAGGAACACGATCTTGCTAAGACCGAATATTTGACTCATAATTGCGAATGTTAAAGTGTTTTAAGTGTTAAAAAAGGGACATTTTGAGAGACATGCTGCTTGTAAAGCTCCTGTATTTGGTGGTGTTTCATCTGAGTAACGACAACTTCAAGACAAAGACACACCAGGGACAACAGAACAATAACTGGGGCAGCAGCTGATGATTATTCCACCAATAAATTGTTTGCAGATTTCAGAAAATTGTGAAAAATGTCCCAGTTTTCAGGAAATCAAGGTGAAATCTTCAAGTGTCTTGTTTTGTACAACCAGCTGTGTGACAGAAAACAAAGATGTTCAGAGAAATTCAAATTCAAACATTTTTTGCTTAAATTAAGTAAATTACTTCAAAATGGTTGCAGATTATTTATTTGTAAATTTATAACAACAGAGATGCTTAGAATTAGCGATTGAGATGTTGAATGGCTAAAAAAAATGACAACAGCCTGATTACATGTCATTTTTTCCAGCAAAAATTATCCTAATTTTCTACGGTTTCAGCATCTTTATTACAATTATTTTCTGTGTTTCTTTGTTTTATGTGATAATCCACTGCTGATTGGATCAAATGAGCAATTTGAAGACTTGTGACAGGGTTTTTTCAGAATTTTTCAACATTGAACATGAATGAAATTGTTAGATCATCAAGAAAGAAATTGATATTTAAAGAATGAACCTTTAAGTTTTAAACTTGGCTCCATTCTGTGACGCAGCGCTGCCTCAGGACTCGGGCTGTGTGTAAGCCTGGACTGTGCAAACAGTGCCTCCACCCCCCACACCACCAACAACAACCCTTAAAGTCCACTGCACCTTTGGGCTCCTTCAGCTCTGCTTTCAGCTCTTTAGTTTAACTCTGGATATAAAACCAACCACTCTGTTTAACGAGGGTGAAAACACTTAAAGCCAGCGGTAACACACCCAACATGGCTGTGTGTCAGCATCGAGAGAAAAACTTGTGAGCGGCTCTCTCATACTCTGCATGCAACACTAGATGGTGCCCTGTTCATAGTGATTGACCTGTTGCTGCCCAATCTGACCCGCTCATGTCCACGGTCCAGAGCTGACAGAGTGCTGAGAGACACTGATGGCACGGTGGGATAAGAGTTGGCGGGGAGCTGAGCTCAACTGCAGAGCACATATGGTGACTGTGTGAAATGTATGCGCTCTCACACCTCAGTGTTTTCCATATATTTACATACATCTGAGTGTAGTGGTTGGAGGGAGGCCAGAGCCGTATCAGGGTTTCACAGTCTCTGCTCTGTTTGCAGTGGCAGTCAGACGGAGATGCTGTAGATGGGATTGGTCTCTACCTGTTTGTGAGCTCACAGTGTGCAGGGAGGACGTCCTCAGGAGCATCTCCCACTGATCAACAACAGAGGAAGAGTTTGATCGCCTGTAATTTGGGGAGAAACAGTTTGGTGGAAAACTGACGTCAGTGTCTCATGGAAAAGGCAGGCCTTTCCTCACTGATGTCAGTAGATGCCCGAGATCTGTTTTCTGCATTTCGTGTGTGTGTGTGTGTGTGTGTGTGTGTGGAGGGTATGGTTCTGTATCACACTAGTTGGACTGATTGGAGCTGGGTGTGTGTGTCGTGACTGCCTGTGCCTGTTTGTGTGTATATTTTCAGAGAGGTTTGTTATGTGATGTGTGCATGAATCGGTGTGTGCGTGTGTGTGCGTGCCAAGGGATTTGAGTGATGAGGGCTTATTGTGTGTTTGTATGTGTGTGCTCAAGCATGTGCCTAAGCGCATTTGTATGTGTGCGCACGCATGTGTGCATGCGCCGGCATGTATAATGAGCGGGGTGGGGGTGGTGGAGAGTGTGCATGCGTGCATCATTCTGTGTGCACTATATGCATCTATAATGAGGTCTGTGTGTGTGCACGCACATCCGGGGGTGAGTGACGGTGTGCGATCATGCATGTGCCTCCCTGCGTGTACTCATCCGTGCCTGTGCGTGAGGACTGTGCATCAGTATGGATGAGATTGTGATTGTGTGTATGTGTGTGTGTGCGTGTGTGTGTGTCAGTCCTTATTTGTTTTTATGTATGCATGAGCCTGCACGCATGTATGTGCATGCAAATGCACACATCATCACTATTTAGGGAATTCACGTGTCAGCAGGCTGAGTTCTTTAATGCAGGTAGTCACATGAATGAATTTATGTATTTGTGCGTGTGTGTGTGTGTGTGTGTGTGTGTGTGTGTGTGTGTGTGTGTGTGGCCGCGAGTGTGTGTGTGTGTGTTTGCATGTATGTGTGTATGTGTACAGTGAACACCCGGTTTCCATTACCCCGGCCGGCGTGGCTCCCTCAGCCAGACCACAAACCTCCTGTCTCCACTCTGGCTCCACCCAGCGCTGCCACAGGCTTCCCAGAAAAGAACAGCGTCTAATTAAAAAAACTTTAATTACATTCATCTCATCTCTCTCTCTCTCTCTCTCTCTCTCTCTCACACACACACACACACATACACACACACACTTGGGGAGAATAAAACAACTGTATACAAACAATCCCATATGATAAATGGGCATGAAAGGCAACGCCAGCAGTTTTTTTTTTTCTCCTGAGCGGAATGGCTTTTAATCAGAGCTGCTGACATTCACGAGCCTTATAGTCTCCTGTGATGTCGTCCTCCTCTTGATCACCATCTGGAATTTCTTCACATTTAAGGACTTGAGGATCATGGTGTCTCTCTGTCCTCCACTGTCTTCTCATGAGACGTTTCGTATCCTCGATGTGATCTCAGAGGCGTCTTAAACCTAAGAAAGAAAAAAGCATAAATCATCTAACAACTGTGCATCTCCAGTTACTGCATAAACGCTCTCATTCGGGTCATTAAACTGATTTGTATGGCAGCACACAACTGTGAAATAACACTCGATTAACGGCTCATCTTCACATTAAAGCCAGGAGGACCTCTGAGGAATGTTCCCAGGGGGGTGGCACTCATCACCTTGAGCGCAGGAGCTCCCATCTGACCAGCTTTCCTCCTTTCAGGCCACATAAAAGCAGTTTTTATTAACTGTGACCCGCTGCGTCCGCAGACAAGGTGCGTCTTTGTGGATCACTGCTGACCTGCAGAGGTGTGTTATCTGGCCATCTCCTCAGGCCCAAGAGCCGCGGTCGGATCGCTGCCATCTTGCCCGCAGGAGTCATTTGTTCAGGGCCGGACCAGATGTTCCATCTGAGAGATTACCATCGCATCACTCCTCAGAGGAGGAGTCCAGGCCCGCTCACCCTCTCCTCCAGCACCGTGTCCCCCACTCTCTCCTCTTTTTCACCACTCTGGTCCTCCTCTTATCTTCTTACCTTTCCCACCTGCTCTGTTTCTTCTACATCCTCGTCCTCTCTCAGTTCCCTCTTCATCATCTCTCCTCCCTTTTCCCCTCTCCTCTGTTCTCCCTGCCCTCCACTCCTCCAGCCCTCTACTGTTTCTTTCATTTCCTTTGCTCTTCTCTTTTCTTACTTTCCTCTACTAACTCTCCTCTCCTTATTCTAACTTTACCTTGCATTCTCTTTTTCTTCCTCCGTCCTCTTCTTTCCTATCCTCTCCTCTCCTTTATCCACCATCCTCCCTCATCATTTCCTTTCCCCTGCCCTCTGTTTTCTCTCCCCTTTCCTTTTCCTTTTTCCTCTCTCTCCCCGCCTTTCTCCTTATAGTCTTCTTTTGTTCCTTCTATACTCTCATTTTCTTTCCGTTCCTTTCCTTTCTGTTCCTTTCCTTCTTCGCTTTGCTTTCCTCTCTCCATTTCTCTCTCTCTATTTTTTCCTTTCCTATTCTCCCTTTAGTATCCTTTCCTTTCCTCTGTTTTTCCTTCCCTCTTTTCCTTTCTTTTCTTCTCCATTCTGTTTCTTCCTTTCTTTCTCTTCCTTTCCTTTGCTTCCTTCTCCTCTCCTCTCCTCTCTTCTCCTGTCCTTCCTTCCTGTTCCTCTCATCTCCTTCCTTTCCTTTCCTTTCCTTTCCTTTCCTTTCCTTTCCTTTTCTTCTCTTCTCCATTCCATTTTTTCCTTTATTTCCCGTCCTTTCCTCCCTTTCCCTTTCTTTCTTTCTTTCTTTCTTTCTTCCTTTCCATTGCTTCCCTCTCCTCTCCTTCCTTCTTGCTCATTTTCTTTTCTACCTCTCATCTCCTTCTCTTCCTTTCCTTTTCTCCCTTTCCTATGTTTTCCTCTCCTGTCCTTTATCTCCCCCTCCCCTTCCACTCTCCCTCATCTTTTCCACTCCTCCTGTCTCTCCCCACTCAGTTCTCCTCAACTCTCCTCCTTCTCCCTCCTTCTTCTCTTCCCTCCTCACCTCCTCTCTATTTTTTCTCATTTGACCTCCCCTGCTTCCTTCCATCTCTATCTCCCCCCTCCTCTCCTCCTCCTCCTCATCACCCAGCACTGATAACAACTAAGGACTGTCTTTAGTCAAACACAGCGCACGCTGTTCTCCTCCCTCCCTCCTTCCCTCCCTCCTCTGCTGTTATCAGTCTCCGTCATGGAGGTCCCACTCTAATGAAATTCCCTCAGCGATCACACTGACGATCTAAAGGCAGCGATTGTCTGGAGACCACATCTGGGGAGTCTCTGAGGGCATGAAAAGGAAAAAGAAGTTGTAATCTGATTATAAAAAATGTTACCTGTAATCTGCCCCAATCTGGAACGTGTTACTCAGACAAACGCATTCAGGAGATTACAATACTTTTTTTTATTAAAAACACCTTACAGATAAACTCAAAATTATACATATCTATTCAGGGTCATTGCAGAGATATATATTTTGAAGATATCATGCTCACCAACTAGTTCCACTTGTTAGAGCGATTGTCTGATCTGAACACTTCCCTGGTGTTCGGGCAAAAGTCAGTCACCACATTATGAATCAACCTTAGTTTTGAGAGTTTTTCTTTAAATAAGCCAGAACTGTCAAAGGTATTTCAACTGAAACTTGGAGAGAATCAGGGATGAATCCCCAGTACAGCGTTTAACCCGACACATAAACACGGTGACTCTGAGCAGTTATAGGACGTGAGTGATTGCCCCTTCGACCTCACACTGCAGTCAGTTTCAACAGACTCTTGTGCTCCATGTAGACAGCCTTGATTTACTCGCATGACACAAGAAATGATACAAATTGCATTTCACTTTTAAGCTTCTTGGAAGAGTCAGATCTTCCTAATCGTCTCCAGACATAAGTCGGGGTAAAAAAACAGCCCACTTTCATGTTTTCTCCCACCTCCCAAATCACGACTCCACCATCACGACTCACTCTGTGGTTTTTCTCAGAGAGGGGAAGAGTGCACCGGCGTTTAAAAAGAGAGTCAACATCTTGCTTAAGATTCACATGTGTGTTTAAGAAGGGTACGTCGACCTGGACAGCCTGGATGGTATTATCATAAAGGCCTGTCAAAGCAGAGATGGAGGTGAAGCAAACATCTCATTCAGCTGAATCTTAAGTGAATCCTCTGTGGTTGGGAAACGGAGAACAATGGCTGTATGTGAAGTTGAGGACCTCGATGTCCTCTTTCCTCAGCAGGTGCTCACGTATCAATTATCAGTGGTTGTTTCTTCAGTCTGTGTCTCCAGGAGGGCTTTTTATTTTGGTGTTTAATCTGAGGATGTCCCCGCTGAGGGAAAATAAATGATAAAAGGTATCGCTTGGATTTCTGTCCACTTGGCCTCTCCTTGTCTCGCCTGTGTCTGAGCGTGGAGGCGAACTTTGATGTCGGCCAGCCATGTTGGGGTCTGGTGTTCATGAGAGGGGGCCTCTGTTTTCTTCTGCCAGACACTCAGACCACAGGACCCTCACTGGGCCGGGCAGCACACAAGGTCAGAGGGAGTCCATGCAAATATTGACCTATCACTAGAGGCACGCTCCTTTGGAATCCGATATGAAAACACATGCGTTACATGCATGTCTGTTTTTTTTTAAATATCACGTTAACATGTAGGACAACAAAACCTCTTTATCTACATCAGGTCTGCATTTATTCACTTTCTGTGATCGGCGGCCACAGCCTTATTCAACTTTTATTCAACCAGAGAGGCAAATGCTTAAACCTGGTAAATCAGTAGCATAATTATGAAAGTGTCATAAAATGTTTTGGTTGACGTTACACAGCAGTATTTAGCTAAAGTTGCTAGCATTAGCAAACATTAGCCACCATTAGCTCCTGATCACACCAAACCATGTAAGGCTACAGCAGCAGAACCTTTGAGTTTAGTAAAAATGACCGAATGTGTTTGAGAAATAGTTCATTTTATCCCTTGTAGTGTGTCATAGTGGTTGATAACCAATGCCAACTCCAAGTGGATGCTGCTAACATTAACTTTTAATTCTAGATGTGTTAAATACAGTAGTTTGATAGCACGTTCAACATGACAGCTAAGATGCTAACATGTCAGCTGCTGAGCTTTTTCATTTATTCCGCTGTCCCAGCAAATGACATCCCAGCAGAAAAAGAATGTCAGGGTCTTTTTGTTTTCTAAGACGTGTTCCAAAGGTTGACCAAGAAGAGCACAGAGAACTCAATCATAAATATGGCAAATCGAAAGAGGAATGATGTGTCTGTGAAACAGGCGACAGGTCACCGATTGGCCAGTGACATCATGTGTGTTGCGGAAAAACAGCAAGCAATAATTTGTCAAGAGCAACATGTTGTCTGTTGTTTCACTCGGTCAAGAATTTATGACTCTATAACTCAAACTAAAACTATAAATTTGACACAGTGACCATCTTAACAGACCATCTTGTTACGCTCCATTTTTTGCTCTAACGTAATTTAATCCATAAACACAATCCTCACCTCGCTTGGCCCTGTTTCATTTTCACCCATTAAAGTGTGTGGTCACCAAATAAAGTAAGAAAGTCAGTTATACATAAAAAAAAAAAAAATTAAAAAAACTTTTTACCAAACATGTCCTTTCATTTGAATACATTTCCATTTTGATACTCGCTGGTTAGGACAAAACAGGATTCAAAACTAACCAAACTGAGAAGTGGTAACTCTAAACATATCATTTGGGTACTTTGGGGCAGCGGAATAAATCAAAAAGCTCAACACCTGACATGTTAGCATCTTAGCTGTCATGTTGAAAGTGCTATCAGACAGTTAGCTACTGTCTTTAACAAATCTAGAGTTAAAAGCTAACTTTAGCATCCACTTTGTTTTTCTGTACAAAAAGTAATTATTCACATCTCTTTTCATTGTGTTTTGCTCTCCATCCACTCTTGAAGAAAATATCTCACTGTTTAGCTACAGCTAGTTGCTAAATGTTGCATGCTGCTTGCACGCTGCTAAGAGATAGCAAGAGTGGCTAGAGGGCTCAGAGCTCATGGGAAATGGAGAATCAGGTGATTACTATTGATTGAACTTTGATAGAATACTTTTTTTTTTTTATCTATTATCTTATCATCACTTTTCCTCTGTCTTTTTCTGTGATCTTGTCTGTTTTATGGCTTTTATTCCTTTTACTTGTTATGACTTACATTGTGTTTTTGTTGTCTGACTGTGGAGAGTTTTTTTAATATCGTCTTCTGAGTTTCCTGTTTTTGCTTGTTTGTCAAAACTTTTTAAACTCTGTTTTTAAAGGTGCTTCATAAATACAGTGTTGCATTATTATTATTATTATTATTATTATTATTATTATTATTATTATTATTATGATTTTAACTGCGAGTAACAACTTTATATACATATAAATACATTTATACATTTAATATTCCGCTGCCCACAATGCACCTGGTTGCCTGTCACAAACCAAGAGATATATGACCTTTTAAACATCAACACACGTTTCTGTCAACATTAAAGCCATTTTATCTTCTCGGGAAATAGGTCTGTGTTTGACAAGTGACTGCTGAGAAGTGTGGTGAAAAAATCCCCCCACCACAGCAATGACCGCTCAGCACCACAGATGTCGCCAAAATCAAAGCAACAGGAATCCAGAGATTACCACTTTGAACTTCAACCTCAGTGCATCTGCTTTCATCCCGTCACACATGACTCGAATCAGTCCAGAGCCGGCGTTATCAGCAGCTGAAGCGTCCACGGTCTGTCCTCGTCCACAGAGAGCTGCTCCATGAACAGTGGAGGCCTTGTCTCACAACCATCACAAGTGGTCAACAGCACCGCAGCCAAAGGTTTTGAACTCATTATCTGGCAACAACCACCCGACATCATGTAATGTAGGAGTTCAGCAGAGGTGGTTAAGCGGTTATATGATGTTGTGGCTGTTTTTTTCAAAGGAAGTCTCCTAATTTTCCAGATAGTGGCTGCCAGCCCACTGACTGATTGAAATAGAACAAAGAGAGCGGTGGAAAGATAAGAGCAGTTTGCAGTTGTTACGTGCACATACTCCCTGGGAAATCATCTGAAGCCACGTTTATCACCATCAGACCAGAAGTCCCTTTGAGCTCTTTACACTTAAACAGGGATGAAAGGTGGACATTTCTCTGCCGTATTCCCACAATCTAAGATTTCAATCCTCAGCTTAGCGATGGTAGGCATTCCGGCGAGAGGAATGACGGGACTTTTGAGAGTGGGATCGGTGCGAGGGGGGGGTCACATAGCTCAAGTGCCTAAAATCTGACCTGCTGCTATAAACACCTCGTAAGGAGAAGGTCGGCAAGCCGCTTTCAGAGGGATTTAAACCCCCTCCGGCCCAACAGTTGCTGTTTCGGCACAAAATGGATGCACTGTGTAGAGAACAGGTGGAGCAGCGATGACGTTACCACTACGAGATGCTATAATGGAGTGTCATGTGCTTAAGAGTGGTGACCTATTTCTTTACACATCTGCGAGATACTCGAGCTACAGATAACGCTGCTTAAAGAGAAGGGCCAATCAACAAATTAAAATTAATTCATTATCTGCTTATCACCAATGTCGATTAAAAGTCAGATGAAGCTTTGTAGTCCACAAAACATTTCTGGAGATTCACAGCAAAAGAGCATTCAAGCATTTTCCGAAACAATTCAAGTAGATGGGGACTACACAAAATATATACATTTATTTGGAAACCAGTTAGTTTGAACCCTTTTTTAGGCAAATATTCACCTTTGTCGTATGCTAAAAGTCTTAGCGTGTAAGCGTAATTTTTTTGACTTCACACGATTTTCCATGGGCTGAGGGGTGAGTAGATTATGACATCATTCTCATTTTTGGATGAACTTTTATCTCTACAAGTGGACGTAAACTTGACTTATACCCGACGACGAACTAGAAACAACTTATGGGAGGGGAGCGTGTGAATGTAAACAGGATACGTCGCCGACTCTAATTCTATACACACACTCACTTAGCACATGCCTTTCTCTGTAGAGTACACACACCTATGACACGGCCCTGTTGGCTGCCGGGCCTCCTGAAAGGTTAAATAAACTGGGATGATTAAATATCTCCCCGCGGTGAATAATTCACCAGCTCGATAAAGTTGATGCGAGTCAAGGGCTCAGAACTGGAGGCGAGCGGATTACACTTCCTGCTCACCCGTCACCGCCGCCTTGCACACACAAAGACACACACTCGCTCACATAAGTTAAACATGTGTATAGGTGTTGGGCAACGGATCTTATAGCTCAGGCACTTTAAACATAAACATGTGATCTCAAGTGTTTCCTATCCATCATGTCATGGACGCAGAGGGATGAAGAGGACGGGATTATTGACAAACTCTTTACGACTCTCCCCACCTTCACTTCTGATGTGAGACTATTGTTTTTTACCCCAAGGTAAAGTAAAGGAAACTGCCTCTCCTGAGATGAATGTGCGTTATCTTTTATCCTTTGACATTGACAAATTTGTTCCTGTCACAAGGAAAAGGCTGGTCAGTGTAACCAGAGTGAACAGGTTAATGATTAATTGTGTTAGTCATTGTTATTTTATTACTTCTTTTATCAGCCTACTCTAATCCATTACAGCCCAGGAGCTGTATTCTGACAGTTTTTTCCATGAACATATTAAAAAGTCAATAGCTGTCTTTAACCTTTACTGGACATGTGAAACTGTGCACCTACGTGCACAGCTGTGATGTTGGGAAGGTGATGTGCAATGATGCAAAATAACAAGAATAAAATGAAATGCATTAAACTGAAGTAACAAGCCTGTTTTAAAAAAAAATGTAAGGAGTAGAAAGCACAGATATGTGTGTAAGTGTTGGGAGTAAAAGTAAAAATAAATACTCAAGTGAAGTACATTTTCTCTTAATAACAGGTTGATTCATCTCGTTATCTCGAGATAATGAGATTAATTTGTTATCACAAAAACTATGGTTTTACACAGTGGTAATCACAAGACAAAGCAGCCAAGAGGAGGACCAGGATCAGACAGGACCGCCTCTTTATGGAGTTCTCTGTCTTGATTGGATAAAGTGGGCAGCGATACCATAAAAATAGGTAAAATGAGACACAGATTACCACCCAAACACTCTATACAACAGTGATTACTGTTTGTATACCAAGCTATTTAACACTTATTTTACGAATAAAAGATCTCTTACAGCAGCTTTTATCATAAGTAAATTATTGTGTTGTCTTGAGATAATGACATTTAAAAAGTAATTCCACCTTTGGCCTTTATGGGCTTCCATATTTTTTTCCTTCACTCTTGCTTTCAAAGCAAATGTCTTTGTGACAGAGGTTATGTGTCTCATACCGCTTTTAACCACAGGGACCGCTAGAATCAACAAAATGAAAGGTCCTTGTAGCAACTTTAACATCCTGCCCCAGTCGTGTCTGGCCATGCAGATGCTTTTGGTTTTATCTGCTGAGGTTTTTTGAGATTGTCATCTTGTTTGGATATGGGAAGAACTACTATCTTACAAAGAAGTAGCCCCTATGAAACTGCAACAACGTTTTTTGCAGGTTCACTGCACATCAAGCAGCACGAGATGGGTGTCATTAAATCTTGGTCACGATCTGTGTCAGCCTGTGAGAGATCAATTTTGAGGAATGTCAGATTGTGTGATGAATGTGTGGGGAAGAAAAAAAGCAAGCAGAGACATGTCATCTAGTCGTATCATCCATCTGCAGCACTCTGTTGTTTTATACGGCACTGGAAATGTTCTGTGTTTTTTCCTATTTTGAGAATGTTGAGGCTGCTGTTGATCCAGTAGGAGTTTGGATCACTATTTTGGATTGACAAGGAAATATTTCATCAACTTTATTTAACATTTATCAACGTTTGTCAGTGACAATATTATAAATTATTAATTATTATAAATATTATAATTATAATATTTCTCAGTGCTCGGGGGCCTGAACTTACACATGGCTCCTGAAATGACACATTGTTGTCTTATTTTTCACATCTTTCTCGCTGAAATATTAAATGATTTCAGAGATCTCTCGAATCTTTGGCAAGTAAAACCACAACTGAACCAAAACCAAAAATGAGAATATATGATTTTCAGTGTTTTTAGGTGAACAAACCCTTTGATCGATGTGTGACTGGTCTTCACTGTACAACAATGATCGGTCTGATTTAAATCCTCTGACACATCCTGTTACATTCAGATCTAAACCCGTTCAGACACACTGGAAACATTAAGGGATTGAGGCCTTTTTTTCTGGAGAGGGTTCGAAAAAGCGAACGCCCACTCCAATCTGCATCTGTGGGTTGATGGTTCACATTGAGGCAGCCGTCTAATGAGAAGCATTCCTGCCTGAGAGAGGAAAAGATGGCCGGGCTGCAAGTCCTTTAATTTTCAAGATTTGTTCCTTTGATTTGGCCTCCCCCTAATCACCCCACTCCGAAGACAGCAGGTTCCCTCTTTATGTGTGTGTGTGTGTGTGTCTGTGTGTGTGTGTGTGTGTGTGTGTGTGTGTGTGTGTGTGTGTGGAGGGGAGGGGGGGATTCACACACATGTGGTTTTGGGTAGTCTTCAAGAGCAGGCCACATGTTACTGGAGTCGCTATCTGCTTGGCAAAGGTGGTGCTGAGGATGAAATGTGATAGGTGGTGTTTTCTCTGCCTCTGTCCCACAGCGAGGAATGCAGACAGTTCGGTCGGGGGTCTGTCATTACTCCCGAACACAGAGAAAATCTAATGTTGTCATTACTGATGACGTTTGGCTCCTGTGTGCCATATCGTATGATCGCACACAGGTCGATCCAGAGCCGAGCTGAGGAACATCTGGTGACGTAAAAAAAAAAGACTCACACACCTTCTTCCGAGGCTTCTAACTTCAAAAGGAAAGAAGAGGAAGAAGATTGAAATGTAGAATAACAGCTCAGCCGGCCGAACAAGTTGTTGGCACTGTACGTTTCTGCAAAGCATTGACATGTTGAATGTCTACGCATCGTCTGTATACAAACGCTTCATGGGACAAACTTCAAATGACATATATATGAGCCGATCTCCTGGTCACGGCGACCTCAAGACCACCGTTTGAAGCTGCTTTCCTGGCGACAAAAGTTTGTACTTTTAAGACATTGGGAAATTTAAGCAAGACGTTTTTCTGGAAACACAAGTGGGTACTTCTCAGCAAGACCTCAGAACATTTGCAGATGATTTTCTGACAACGAGGCCAGATCATCTTCAGTTGGACATCAAGATATTTTCCGCCTGCTTTGCCGGTAACAAAAGCATTTTATAACAAAACGTGGTGACATTTTCAAGGCATTTTTCTGGCAACAAAAGCATGCATGTTTTGGTGAGATGTCTATAAATTTTGCATCTGTTCTGCTGGGAACAAAATCAGGTATTCAAACCAAACCGTGTTGTTTTAATAACCCTAACCAAGTGGTACGCATGCCTTTACCTCACCAGACCTGAACCACGATGCTGTCAAAATATAAAAGTGTAGGTGTAGAGATTCAGCATGTCTGTGGTTTGCAGAAAACGTATCATGCCAAAAGATTTATTTAACGATTGGGTTTAAAATAAATCTGAGATCATTTTTACTAGTGGTACTTGGGAGACACATCCAATGTAGCTCCACAAGGATGTTTCCATATTGTTAGTAACATACGAGGCAGTTCAAATGTAGTCACCAAGTAGGCCTTCTTTAAAGTAAAAGACAAAGTCCACACTGTAAAGTTTCCTCGGTCCAACACTTAATCAAAGTGTCTCTGTGGCTGCACCAGATGTCTTGTGCATCATTTTATCCTTCATATCCTATAATTTTATCTGACGTATTTGGTATCTTTGGAAATGTTGAGATCCCCACAAGAATAAAAACTTCATATCTTGGGTTTGGACAATGTGTGGCCACAAAACGTCAGTTAAATATAGTCTCATAAACTGTCCCCTGATGAATATATGCCAATAATACGATCACCAGGGTATAATACAGTAAACTATTATTACTTTTACTGTATCACTGTATATTTTGGGGGTAAAATAACATCTGAACACGTAAAATAATATGACATCATCCTGAAATTTGTAAAAAAAAATATCTTAAAAGCAAGTCCATCTTAGATTGTAAGCATCCTACATTTCCCAGAATGCAGGTTGCACAAGTTCACTACATTCAGCTGTGGGCTGCATGTGTTTTCCCAATCAAGTCACACCAAAGAAGCTCAAAACACAACACGTCCTGTGCACTTGCATTGCATCAAGGTAAATTCTGTCTTCTACTTTAAACTCCTCCCTGTTCAGTTGCTGAAAGCTCCCAACTAAATGTTTTGAGACTGCTTTTATGTGAGAAAGATTTGTAGTCAATAGGATTTCCCCTCCATCATACATTCCAACTCATGGGCTACTCACTGGCTTTTACTGCAGCTTTCAACTCTCTCACATGGTCTTCATCTGCAGATAAAGGTTGCTCAGTGTCATGGAGATGGATCTGTTCTCAAGCAAGTTCAGCAGCATGGCACTTACAGACCTCCTAATAGGTGTTGGCTTATGAATCTTATCATGAGGTCCACTTACTATGATCTGTATATAAGACTGGGGAAAAAAGTAAGTGGACTTCAGTTCGAATTGTTTTGTCATCTGAGGTGAAGACTTAACTTTCCTTCTTAACTGCCTGTGTATCTAAAAACAAAAAGTGGTAAAGGCAGTGAATGTTGTCCTCTTAGTTATTTCTGTGTGTTTTAGTCATGTTTGAGCAAGTAGCATCTCGATAGATTTCATCAGATCTGGAATATTTGGCAGCCAAAAAGATTCTCTGTAGCCCGTCTTTATTCAAACATTTGTGTCTGTTTTGTTTGCCAAGATAAAGGCTTTACCGATTAAAGTGTGACAGGCCTGAACTTGAGTTTGTGTGTGGGGTTGAAACCTGAAATTTTGTATTTGTAGTTCGATCTCTGTAGGCGCAAACTGAAAGCAGTAGTCACTGAATTTTTGTAACAACTGTAAAAGTTGAGATGGTGAATATTAGCAGTTGTCTAGTTGTTTATAGAGCTTTTTATATGAAAATAACTGTCTGCCAAATCTGGAGACGAAACTCAATATAAGTGACCCTTTGTCTGACTGTTTAGCTGGTGCAGCTTCAAGTTGGAACAGGAAAATAACTTTGATTTGTGTTCAACAGACAGAGCTGCAGTTTTTAAAGACATCAAGCTTAATTTATGGCATATTTCTATTATTAAAAAAAATAGGACTTTATTTTCCTCCTTGACGACTAATGTTTAGCAAAAAGCATTGTCCATTTGGATTAAAATAAAAAAACTCTGACATTCACTTCTGCAGTCTCATAAAATCAGACTTTTTGGAAGGAACATCGGCCTCCACAAACAACAAATGACAGTCTATCTATCCATACTGCTTTGTCAACTGAATTTACCAGAGAAGTTCTTCCACCAAACACTGAGTAGTAGCAATTTTACCAATCTCTGGGTCAGCGTTCGGTGTTTACTGCTTGGTGAAGCAGCCGGCAGTGCGAGACTCCTGCAGGTCAGAAGCCTCGGAGCTGTGGAACAGATGCACACGATTAACTCAGGCTACTTCAGATTAGTCGCCTTTTGAAGTTCAAGTTCCTTTTTTGTGACATTTTCTTTTGGAGACCAGCGATGCCTTGTAACTCGAGACAGAGGGGAGGGAAGCTGGGAGTGAGCGGGAGGGGGGACATTGGGACGTTGAGGGTCTTTTTGGGTGGTCTGCTCCAGGGAGAGGAATGCTGAGAGTTTGCCTTTGAGCTCGTACAGATTGCTCTGTCGCTCAGTATCTGATGTGGCCCCCTGAGACCCAAACCTCACCACCTGCAAACATGCAGGATTTACCTTTAAACTCCAGCCTTTGAAAAATTATTAAAAACAAAAGCATGGAAAGCATAGCATCTTGGAGCTATATTGTGTAAATGAATATACTAAATATCTTTACTGTATTTGTTTTGTGGGTTTATATGATGATCATCGTTTTGGATCTCACGCCACCTCCACTTACTGTATGGACTTCTGTTCACATCATATCACATATTATCAACGCTATTCTTGGGAGAAAAAGTTTTATTAGAATACCAAGTATAAATCAGTTTTTATTATGCATTTCAAATATGAACCTCTTAAGCGTACGTTGGCCTTGGTGGTACCAATGCTTTACATGCCTTTTGCTCTCGATTTATGATTTCACCCACCTCTTCTTTGATGTAACACCACCACATATGTTGACGTCAAGCACCCCTGAAATACAGCATGATGACAGGTTGAATGCCTGTCCAACCTTTGGTCAGTATGTCAGAACCCTGCAGCAGTCAGGGTGTGTTCGCAGAGGCCTGCTGGCCACAAGACAGAGAAGCCTTTAGCAAAAGTACATAAGGGGTTGTGATCAGGATGTATACAGCTTCGTAAATGATCAAGGAGCTCTCTGCTTAATATTTCTTGGATAAAATCCAGCTTTGTGATTTTCCTGCTGGTTATGTAGAACTATTACAGTTTGATTATCTCCTTTGTCCATGGCCATTTGTGAATAAACCTTAATTTGTGCATGCATTACAAATGGGGATATTGCGAGACAGACATTGTCAATTTAAGTTTATTTGAGATTTATAGATTTCAGAACCTGCTCTTAGAACCTTTTCAAGCAAGTTCTTTTGATGCTCGGCACCTTTTAAGAATAAGTATAAATCTAGAATGCTGTCGTTAAGGTGGCCCCTGATATGGATCAGAACTTGTGATAAAAGTTGCAGTTTCCATCCTTTATGAACCTGATTTGCCTCTAACTTTTACCAGATGGTTCATCGGCTTCTAATGTGATGAAAACTGGGAAAATGGCTTCTTCGGTTCATGCTATTATCAAATAATCTCCTCGCATTGAAGAAGCTTTAATTTCACTTTGTAATCCACATAATTGCGCGCGTGTCACCTGTATTTCAGAGATTTTGGATGAGGAAATCTTCTGAGAGCGAAGTGCACACAAATAGAAATGTGAGCGTGTGAGGGTGTAATAAACACAGATAAGAATACAGCTCTGTAAATAAATATGAAGGAAAATGTTTGACATACAGACTCAGACACTCTGTTTGGAGCCAATATTGAACTATGTTCTTGATTACAGCATGCATGCAAAGGAGTGAGACTGGGGGAGCTCGGAGTTCACAAATGTTGGGGACTCATTTGTCCTTTACACAAACCTGATACGCACTTATGAAATGGAAACCAAATGTTTATAAGTGATTAATTACTTGGCTTAATCCACTTGCATGTGTGTCACAGAACGTGTTTTCTTTTTCCTGCTCCATGCAACCAATTGCACGCAAACAGACAAAGCAAGAACAGTTACGTCTTCATCTGCACGTATCGGATCGGCCCCATAAATTAAAAAGCAAAAGAAGTGAGGGATGATGATGTAACGCCACATGAAAATAATAACACTATTTCTCCATAAAACCTGATGAAAACATGACTGCATTCATCTAAAGGAGCCCTCTGTTAATAGTGTAAAGAGAAACAAATGTGAGGGGAATTTTTTGCCCTACAGTGATAATGATGTGGGTGAACAGAGCTGAAATAGCATTAATCCGAATATTTGTATTTTATGTCTTTGTTTATTTGACAGGAACAGTGCACAATCTCTAATCTGTACCAGAATGGGCTATAAACTAATTTACATCACTGGGCAGGAGACGGAGACATATACAAGGGTATAAAAAACAGCTACGAGACAATACGTAACCACTATACAACAACATCAGCAAGGCCGCCAGGATATAATGTTAGCAGTTACCATTTCTGCACACCACGGACACATCCAAGGTTAGCACTTGTACCAAACGTGGCATATCGTGCTTACATTAGAGATGGAAGATTCACACCACTGAATATTTCCTGGGGACGTCTCCAGCCATTTTTTGTGGAGATCAAAACCAGCTAGTCAGACCATCGCCATCCATGATCATGCCGAACTAAACAGATATTCTAAGCCAATCAATGACTATTTCCCAAGCCTAACCAGGTGTTTTTTGTGTGGTTTTGAGTTGCAACACAAAGAACATTTGGTTTTAAAAATTCCTTGGCTAGCATTATTCTGCAGATTGGGTTGAAAAGAGTAAAATAAGATTGGATATTTAAAACCAGAACTGTTAAGTTTTCACATACGAAGAAAGTGAATTGTTATATTGTTGCATTACAATAAAATAGATCAATAAAATAATAAGACAAAAATATAGTACAAAAAATATGTTAAAAGAAGTTTAAGCTTATAAAGAATGCGCTTAAGAGTGAGGAAAACACAAAGTTCCAACTCTGCATACATTTCACTGATGTGGAAGAACACAGGAAGAATACAGTTCTGTAAATAAATATGAGGGCAGATGTGTGATATACAGACTCAGTAACACTGCTCGCAGCTCATGGTTCTCCTTCAAGAATTATTATATATGAGAAAAAAGTGTTTATTAAAATCTGCAGCTGCAGTGTTGGGCCCTTTACAAAATCAGGATCACAGGCACTTTGACAGATTATGAGGCAAGTGTTCGAGAGAGTTTAGATATTGACAGACATTTTCCTCCGTCACTCCTTCCATCTGTTTCCAACCTGCTGGAGGGACCAGACAAAAGCGCTCTGCCAAGAGATGGAGTCAGAGAAATGTTTGAAAATCCATTGCCTCGCAACTCATCAGTAATGAAGTGTTTGAAACGGTGCAGGCTGGAGAGGAGGAGGGGAGGAGTGAGACGGTTTCAGGCTCTGTGACAAATCCTCGGCAGGTTCCTAATGGCTGAACGAGTCATACAACACTTAGGCCTGGTGATTAATAAACTCCAGTCTGAGGCTCAGAGACTTAATCAGCGTCTTCTAAAAAGACGTTCAGACTTAATATTTCACTCTAGAAGGTGACAGTGAAGGAATCACATCTGGACTCTCTGGTTGGCAGACAATGTAAGGTTGCTAAAATAAACCCAGAGATGTCTCGCAGTAGAAAATAAAATTGACCCACCAGGGTTAAAACACTGTTGGTACGTGTCTTCATACCAAACTGTCAGGGACCAGAGGATACAGTCCAGTGTGTGCAGACTACATGGTTCAACATGTTCTCATGCCCAAGTCATCAAAAATGGCAGCTTGGTCAGTTGCTTCACTTTCAGAATAAAGCTTGCTGACAAACAGTTCAGTTCAAACATTTAGTGACACATTATGACTTTTGGACTGTTGACAAAGTAACAAATGGTCGCGGTTAGGTTTAGGCACAAAAATACTTATTTCCTAACCTTAACCAAGTATTTTTGGTGCCTGCTTTATTAGATTGAGGAAAAGATCATACTTTGGGTTAAAACAACTACATTCACTCTCGTAACTCACGTAACATAATTGCCCTAAGTTGCGTCATTTATGTATGTTAACTTACATTTCTTAGTTTTAAAACTTAGTTTTAAAAACAAAAACAATCAAGTTTGTAGTTATGAATGTAAGTCAATAAAAATGTACAGTGACTCAACTCATGGGGTTAGCTAATCATGCTAAAGCGGGATATACCGACCAATTTTATTACAATCTGGCAACCCAAATGTTTTTATTGTTGACTGTTGTTTATCTATAAAGCACAACTTTTTTTTTTTAACCAACTTTTATAAAGTTTGACTTGAAGTGGTCCCTCTAAATGTTTATGTACTTATGGGCAGATAAAACCACGATGTGCTTTAAAAAAAGAAGCTCAGACAACAAGTCATAAAACCTGTGAATCCAGCTCACAAATGAGGCCTGTACACACACACACACGCACACACACACACACACACACACACACACACACACACACACACACACACACACAGGCAGACTTCACATAGACAGACTCACGCACACACACACACCCACACACACAGACAAATGACAGGGCCTTAAGGAACA
>OMLP01018568.1:21351-38851 GCA_900302685.1 Spondyliosoma cantharus
CATTCAGTGTTCACTGCACCAAGCAGCACATGCCCCACAGTAATGCATAAAGGAATGATGACTGTCTTTTCAGTTTTACCAAGTCCCTTGATGTTATGCAAAGAAGATGGAGTGAAGAGGAAAAATCCGGTTAGTTGGACACCATGGAATCTATTTCTTAAACCCAGAATAGCGAGATCTGTCAGGCTTTAAGTCCTAATGTAGTGCAGCTGATCCCCCCAGCTTTCACAGCCTCATTCCAGCTTTCAATCATCAGATTATAACAGTTTCTTAATGGGACACAGACTCCACATTCCCTGAGTCTGTAAAGGCCTACAGGCATCCCAAATCATATTGTTCACATTCAGCTTGAAACAATCCAAAGATGACAAAAAGTCTGTGACATACACACACACACACACACACACACACACACACACACACTGTTCTCATCGGGCTATCGCCAGGAGGAGAGTGAGGTGATGATCTGCACATTGTGCTCACAGCTCCAGTAAAGAAAATGAGCCTTAAGGAGCGCAGTAGAGATTGGGAAGGATGTTTGTTTGTAATATTTGGTTTGATATTTACCCTGAGAAACCAAGCTTAGGTTCCACCCACCATGTAATTATAAATCAGTTTAACCATTAGACAAATTGTCGGTGTATCTTGGTCTTTATTGAACAAAATTCAGTATTTGTGTTTCCCAACACACAGTTGACAGATGATACAGTCTTGGTAGTAGCATTGCTGAGACAAAACACTGACAATAAACCCACCTTTGATTTGACTGGTGAAGTCTCTTATTAGCTTTGGCTATTGCGCAAGTACTGTGCATGTGTCCCCCTTTCTTTAACCACTTTTACACCAAAATGAGTGCGTATGTGTGAGTTTATAAAAACACAGGTAAACCTGCCATAAATTGGCATTTGACTTTTTCACATTGTGTCAAGTTTGCAATCACGAAAACACCCTTGAGTAAAGTTGCTGAGGAGTGAGACACCTTGCTTCTTTCTCATCCCTGTTGAGAGTTGCACATGCTCAGTATCCATCATGCAGCTGATGAAATAAAACTCACCAAAACAGTTTGTTTTAAGACACTTACCTCTAGTTTTGTCAAAATACATCCACAATTCACTGAATAATATTCTGGCTCTACACTCTCTTTCTCTCTTTCTCCTTTCTCCTGTTCTGCTGAACACCTGCCTGACATGTCTTCTCGTCCCTGAAGTTATAGTCCTGGACGGAGCCACTGTAAATCACCTCCATACTGCATTTTCTGTCCTCAAACTGTTCTCCATTGGTCTCAGAGGCTGTGTTCGCTACTAGTCTCGCTGATTGGTTGGCAGCAGAACCAGGGTGAGCTGGGCCCCGTTGCCCTCTGTGACACTCGGTGCCACTAGCTCCACAGCTAACTGAGCTAATTAGCTAATGGCAGCTAGCTACAGCCAAAGATAGCTAGCAAGGAGTATTGAGCAGCAGTTTTCAAAGATGCTGCCTTTTAAAATCAAGGAGCTACCTTTGGATTCTGACCATATCCTAAAGATACAGATGTAAAGGATTGTTTGTTCCTTATCTAGACACATGAAGTGAACCACACAGCATACTGTTCAGTAAAATTGCATTCCAAGGCTGGATTTTTAGTTATTTGTGTTTTTCCAAGTGTCAAGGTGATTTTGAAGTAGGTTTTTCATAGGTTTGGCTATTTATGACAGTAACTGATTCCCCCAGCCTTCTAGTGTTACTATCAGAATAGATACAGTGTAACTAGGCCTACTCTTGCCTTTAAATGTGTTGGGAACATCAGATTGGTGCGATTTGCACACAGATTATTTATTAAAAAAAGTTGGTCTAAAGTTTTATGCGAGAATGATTTTTCCAGAAGAAGGAATATGTGCTATAAGCTTCGTCCCTTCTCTGCGCCAAAGAAAAAAGCTCAGTCTTAGTTTCTAATCATCTGTTGGGCAAACACGAGGGGCTCCACCGTGACCTAAGAGCGCAGCATTTAAAGATGTTTTCTGGGTCACTGAAGCAGAACTCAACACTCGCACACACACACACACACCTGAGGGTAAAACAAGAAGTAGCAGAGATTGAGTATCACCCCAAAACTATAAGATTTCCACAAACATGGCCTTCATGCACAAACACACACACACAGAGGGAAAACTGAGAAAGGTTTGTGGAGCTTTGTGGGGTTGAATTACACACACATGCACCCAAAACTGCAAACAGGCATGCGTGCACATCCGCAGTGACTTATTGGAGAGTCAGACACTGCTGAGTGGTTGCATTGTTGATGACAAGCGTCCGTGAAGGAAGGACAGGCTTCCTGTCTGTGATCTTGTTGTCGTGGAGACAGCAGGGCCCAGTCAAATAGATTAGCCCGGACGCTTTGATCTTTAAGAGGGAAACCAAAGAGGATCCTTAAATTGGCATCGCTTTTCCACATAAAACAAACCACTGGCATAGTTTGAGAGTTTTTCTGTCAACGACTTTTCGTCTGACTCGACACTCGCTGGAAAAATCTGCATTTTATAACTCTCAGACTGGCATCTTGTTAGTTTGGGAACACAACGATTCGTCTGAGCCAAAGAACCACTCTTTATAGGGACATGATCGTTACATGGCGAGATCGAGGAGAACTGTGGTTGCACTCTAAATGATAACATTAATTTACTTGTCATTTACTCCTGAAGATTGCATCCGTGTGGCACGTTTGAATATGAAATATCAATCATAACAAAGCGCATGATGAAAGTAGTGTGGGATCATTAAGGCATGGGAACTTGTGGTCCTCGTCGTCGTTAAACAACCACCATTACTGATGGAAGTTTAGTCACATTCGCCGACTTACTTCCTCACTCTCTGACTCTCTCCTGAAAGTTAAAGCGACATGTGACCAAATTAATTAAATAAATAGTACTCTATACTAAATTACAGAATTTTCTCAGTTTGAACGTTGTTGGAAGTAAACAACTCAACCAAACTATACAACAAAATCTAGACATTTTGATGCAGAAATATATATTTTTAAGGCAGATATGTGCAAGGAGGTCTTTCCCGGCGTTTCTTTTATACTTGTGCCTTCTTTTGCTTGCCTTTTATTACTTATACACATGTTGTTTTTTCTCTGCCTGTACAACGCGTTGATAATTGGGAGGTGTCTGTGTAAGGTCTTCTGTGAGCCTCCTTTACCTGCAGTAACACATACCCTAAAGTAGTCTTCTCATGGTCAAACACTACCATTGGAGACATATAAAGTTTGTTCCATCACACAGTTTTTAGGCTCATTTTAACATGCACAGAAAAGAAGCGCGTATAAAGCTAAAAGTTTGTGAATTTCACTTAAACAGACAAGTTAAACTATTAAGAAAAGCGTGATGAGCTAAAAAGAGCCTAGATGTGTGACGATAAAAATGCAGAATTGTGTGTTTTGTTTTCGTTGATTACAGTTTTCATACAATTGTGGGTCTAGTCGGTCAAAATATTGAAAAATACATCCCTGACTGAAAGTCAAATAATACAATAAAGGCAAACAGAATAAAATTAGTAGAGCAGGAAGCCTAAAAAATTATTTTTAAATAGTGTAGGCACGTCAGGAGTGTATGTAACTGCAAAGTCACAGGTTCAAGTCCCAACAGAGGGGCCTTGTTATATACGTCGTTTCCTTTCACCATCCCCATAATTGTTGATAATAACATATGGATATAACACACAAACGTCGATCAAAGGAGAAAAATGTATACTTATATTTAAAACTGCAATAAAATTTCATCTCTTGTGTAATTTTGTATGTCTTCCTAAATATACACAAATTTAGCTTTTTTTTTAACTCAGAGATCGCGCAACAAAGCTGCTTCATTATGGCCTCAATGTGTAAGTTTGGATAGCATGCCAGTGTTCTGCAAGCCAAACAGGCATGACGTGTAACACTACAGCGACGGCATCTAGTGTGACATTTAACATTTTAATTGTGTTCTAAACACTGGCAAAAGATTGCAACAATGATCATTTACCGTCCCTGTTATATGGCGGTTTGATCTCGTCCTCTGCTCTGAGGACGTTGCTGTTCTACTTCTTTGACTTGGCTGCTAACTGCTGCTAGCTGCTTTGTAAACCCCCAGTCATGGTTTGCTCACACTACACGTCTAAAGGCACAGCAGTCCTGTCTTGATCGAGCTGTGTAAAAGGGGCTGCTGTCAACATGCATTCAAAATTATATATATTGTATCTAGAAAATGTGTGTTTCTTGGTATCCTAAAAACACACTTCATCACAGCATCCTGACTGGAGATATTGGTTGCATGTCTCTTTCTCTCTATGTCTCCAGTTTGCCTCTATGTGATGTCATGTGGTCTTTCTACCATTTGTAAATTTCCAAGTTGTCAATACGCCTCTGCACCGATGTCAACGAGACAAACTCTGCCGTGTTTATTGCAATTGGCGATTAAAGTCATTCAGATCCTGCAGCTCATTTAAAAGCTCCTGAAATTCCCCCAGCGGCGAGCTCAAACACTTGTCACTCACCGAGCTGCTGCTCTCTGTATTTGTCTTCATCTTTAATAAACAAAATCAGCTCTTAGTCCTTTCTGTTTATTCTCTGCCGGGTTCAATTGCCCTCCAATCAAAACAGCTGGATCATTTCATTGTATTTAGCATCCAGCATCCGTTACCCTGCCATTTGTATTGCCCTGCTCTGGTTTACTGCATAAACAGTTATTTGACATATAAGGTAAACACTTCATGTCATGGCTGCCTCACAGAGAGATGGACAGAGAAACAGAGAGAGGAAGCAGATGAAGAAAGTAGAGAGCGATGGTGGAAAGACTGACTTTATTTCTGCCGCAATCCTTCCTTCCTCTCCCTGCAGACAGAGATGAGAGAGCTTTTTTTTTTAAAGAGGTCAGATTAATCTCACTGTCTGTGGTTTTCATCGCTTTTCATGTCTTCTCAGCTACATTAACGTCCCTGGTGACCAGCGACCCGAGGGAAATTCTTAATGCTCGCCTATATGTTTGTTGTGGTCGAAGCCGAAAGATGGAGCTGCGTAGGCTTCCCGCCAAACTCTACAGTGTCACTGGAGGGTCATAAATCAAAACTATTATGAGGTTTGTGTAATGGTACAGTACGAGCGGTTATGGAGATTCGATTCAGCTTGTGTTCTGTCGTCCTGCTGATGCTGGGGTGGTTGTTGGTGGCCTGGTGGTCAGACAGATTGTCCTTCAAAACACAGCATCAGGGTACAAACCTGCTGTGTCAGCAAATAGTCAGTCTGCTGAAGTGTCCTGAAAGGAAAAGTCAACCTGGAAAAACATTCATTTAAACGACCGTAGGAGACGTACAGTAGAGAAAGTAGAGCTATTTTCTTTTTATGGTAAGTGCCCAAAAGTTAAGGTAACAGGAAACAATCGAGTTTAAAAATAAAAGAAGGCCTATTCTTAAAGGTCATGATGCCGGGGTGAGTAAGACTGAAGAAACCAGTAAGAGCAAGCTACATTCTGATAGTATCCAACTGAAAAAGTCCCACCCCCTCCCTTCAAGCGTCCATCCAAGGGCACTCCTTCAAAACACACGAACACACACCACCCCAGCTCTCACTGGACAGCTGAGAGATGTGTTAGCAGCTAGGTCGCTATGTTTAACGAGCTCCCTTTGCTTTTTTTGGTCTAATAAATTAATTCATAACATAATTAATATATTATGACAAAACAACAGTGTTGACGTAATGCAAAAGACTTCTCTGTATTGTGTTGCAAAGATATCTACCTTTCTCATAATACCACTTTGTACTGGCATGAGGCGATTTCCCCTGTAGTTTTAGCTGGCAGATATATGCTATATGAAATACTCTTTTATTTTCCAGACAGTAATCAGAAACACACATTTGTCCACTTTCTGAATTCAAGTTTTTTCTCTTACCGCTTAATTGCCTCATTAACACACAATAAACTCACCAATGCAGTCTTGGTTTGTCTTTTCACATCCCCTCAGACAAACTCTTGAGCCACTGGCTCCACAACTAACTGGGCCATGAGCTACTTGGCCAACAGTAGCTAGCTACAGTCAAGGATAGCTAGCCAAGCGCAGCAACTGTCGGTACCTCTGGTGATATGCTGCCCTTTATCTTTCTGGAGCTACCATCCGGCATTTAACCGAAAACCAGTTAAAAATTGTCACCAGTTTCTGGGACTACAAACTGCACCACCCTATATCGTTTTATGCCAACTGGTTAGGCTCAGGAGCTGTGTGCTTTGTGCTAAAATTACAAAGTTAGCGGTTGAATGACGGTCTACTTTGAGTGCAGCCCATCGTGTCATCCCACATGGCTGTTGTTAGTACTCACTGTCGTCAAGCTAGCATGTTAGTTTTAGGAAATTTTAGCTTCAGTTTATCTTCTATTCTTTTGCAACTAGCTTGCTAACAGATTTAGCAATATAACCAACTCACAGGCAGAGTGTGTGCATGCAGGCATGTAGTCTGTCAGGTCATTTCATACAGGCTGAAGAAAACAACTGTATGGGCTTGTTAGAGGCCTGAGTGAGCCACAGATACAAACAGATTGTTTGTTCCTTTTAATTTACAGAGCATTTCATTTATTAATTGCTGTTAGAAAGAAATGTTCTACAAATATAACAAAAATGTGCTTTTACCAACCCTAGCTTTCAACACATACATATAATCTTTAGGGTTAATCTCCCGTCAACAAATACATCAGATAAGATGTAACAAGACCAGTTCCTCCATGGCCCGTTGTCTCAATATATACCACAAGTCTGTCTGTGCAGAATAACAACAAGAAACAACGAAACGTGCTTTTTTTTCCTGGTCCATTTTAGGACCAGAATAACTCTTGCTGTCTTGCTTCCACTGCCACCATCATTCCCTCCACCTACACAGCAAAACCCGCAGCTGAAAGGAAGCAAGTCCAGGCATATTCTTTGGGTGTTGTCACAAGTAATTCTGGGAAATGTAGGAAAATGAAGAAGAAGAAGAACACGAGGCAGGTCAATCAAAACACTTACTTACAAATAAACTTTAACATAGGTGAAAATGTCAGTGTGAATAGCAGCGTAAAAATGTCATGGTCTTGTGATTCTGAGCTGGCTTTTCATCAGGATCTGGATTTAATCCTCGTCATTAAATCCCGATCCAGGATATTAAATAGAACAGTTTTCCTCAATAAAAATTCTTCTTCTGTCTGTCAGAATCTGACTCATGACTTACATAAATCTGACACACATGTTTTTGTGGTGAGAGATACTATCTGATTTTTATTTTTGTCACATCTTACTTCTATTGTGGAATTGAAAATGTAAAGATTTTTTGCAAGGTAAATCATGTCATCAACTGTTGATACTAAATACTTTGTAAAAAAAATAAAAACAAAAGATCTTGTCATTGAGAAGAAGCCCACCCTAACCCACAAGGAACTGAAATACTGGCATACTGTCAATAAGAAAAGATAAATAACCAAAACAAATAACACCAATGTCAGTAATTTGTAGTCTAAGAGTTTATAATTCAAGAACAACCTTGATTATATGGCCTGGGACATTGCAATGCTGGTGTGGAGGCACATTCGCTGTAGTGAACGGTATGGTAACAGTACATGTTTCCTGTAGGCAATTGTCGTGGATATTGATTTGCATTTACTTGGACTATATGCTGGACTTGGTATGTACCCCTTTTTTCGACCAAGGTGGTTCGGATGCTGATTCAGAGCCAGTGCCTGCTCTGTAACCATTTCTTTGCATTACACCAGCGAAAAAACAGACTGGCTCCAGAATGGCACCCACGTTTTGCTAGTCTACAACAAAGAAAAGCTTACATCAGGGGCTGGGGGCGGGGTTATCGTGACATAGGACCAGTGTTTATTACCACCAAATTTAGAGGTAGTGTTACATGTTCTGACTTCACAGGAGACTAAACAAGAGAGGCATCCACAGTGAAAATTGCAACACCGGTAAAGTTTGGATGCCAGTGTAGGCATGCAAAGCCTGGAGCAACACTGGTAAAGAGTCGATGTAGGTTTTCATGCTGACAAAATGGAGTTCTATACAGTGACTGAATGATGTGACTCTATGGTGGCGATCATACCAGCGGAAAAGCAACCAGTTCTTAAAGGGTTTGCAGGTTAAACCAGTTCCAAAGGAGCAATACCAACCGACACAGAAACTGCACTCGGTTCACTTTGGTCGAAATAGATTTAACGGAACATCGACAACATCGATTTTGACTTCATGCAAACTTTCTTTGTCCATTCATGTTCATCTCTGCTGCTTTCTGTCGACAGTCACCCTGCCAAGACACCCTCCTCTGTCTGTTCCAATGCAGGAAACTTTACAGTAAACTCGGCTGGCACGAGGACAGCCCCCCTCCGTAGCCCTGCACCCATCTTCTCTCTCTCTTTTTTTATTTTTTATTTATATATATGCCTCTGTGCACCACAAGCCAGTCCAAAGAGCATCTGGTTCCTCTTGGGCCTGCGGTCACAACACTGAGAGAGTGCCACATCAAAGCTCCCTCCATCCAGCCCGCAGAGAAGAGAGGAGAGCAAAGAGGGAGGAAGAAGAAGAGAGAAAATCTGGGACAAATTCTGTTTCACACACACACCGCAAATCTGTCTTTGCTCATGGAAAAATTGCAGCGCACATCTGTGGTGTTGCGTTGAGAATCCATCAATCTCCGTGCCCTGACCGCTTCAGTCGCGCAGATAGTCTGACTTTGGCTCCCACGCTCATCTTTTTACTGCTTCGGAGGCTTTGGCAAAGACGTTTTTTTTTATGCTCTAAAGTTTGTTGTCAGTTGCTATTCTATTAGCGTTGCATCAATTTTTTATACAATCATGTCAATGAAACTGTGATGGCCTGAGTTAGCCTCCACCTCTGTCTTCTGCGCACGCTCCCCGAACAAACAAATCCGCACCGTGAAAGAGATTACTGGGATCAAAAATACCTAATGCCTTTCCTGTCTTCAGGCTAGGGCACGTACACACACAAACGCTCTCTCTCTCTCTCACACACACATACACACACACAGACACAGAAAGCATATCAAATGTTGAGGGGTGTGATGGTACGTTTTGAAATGTGACCCTGTAGCAATTTCCCCATCACTCAGAGGCTCCAAAAACACAAACATGAGTGTACCTGCCGCTTCCTGCCGCTCTTTGTGTTCGACAGCTGAAGACTTAAAAGAACAGTTCTCTCCCTGCACAGACACGTTATGACAACTGATGTGAACAGTAATGAATTACCGTTAAATTGCATTTTGCCTCTGCTGTAAAGCATCTAAATTAGTAACAGATGAAAGTATTGTGAAAGCCAGGAGGGTGGAGTGCAGCAGTGCTGCAAGGCAAGAACACCTCTTCACTTACCAACATAGATGAGCTTTTTTAACCCCTGAAGAGCGCTTTTTGTGTAAAATCCCCAAAATGACATCATAAAACAGCAGTCATGGAATGTATTTCAATGAATTTACCGCAGTGTTAGTTACGAAACACACACAAAACAGCAGCTGAAATGACTGGCTGGTTAATCACTTGACAGAAAGCTAAATGTGAACTTTAATAATTTGGATGTTTAGACTGTTGATTGGACAAAAAAGATGAAGTCACTGTGGGTTTTGGGTAACTGTGACTATTTTTAGAAATCAAACAATCAATCGAGTATTTGAGAAAATAATCAGCAGGCTGATTCATAAGGAAAATAATTGATCTATTCACAGTATGTGTTGAGTGAAAAATGAGGAAGGAAACCTGTGTTATAACAGCCGTCCTTTAACACGTCTAGTCTCTTTCCACCTTAAGTGAGTTCCTCCCAGAATGCCTTTCGACAATCTCCAGAGAAGAGCCCTGATTTGAACATGAAAAAGTCTAATAACCAGAAACATAGCAACACAACATGATGAAAAGTGAAAGTATGTCTTGCAGCTGCAGCGCTGTGGTTTGAAATAAATATGCCGGCCACACAACTGGCCACAAACTGTTGACCTCATCACTCAGAAAATCCAGCGACGGGTCACAATCGCTCCTGTTCGGGGCTATAGCGAGAAAAACTGTGAGTGCAGAGGTCAGATCCACCTGTCAGTCCACAGAGGGAGGAACCTCACAAACAAACTGATCCAAAATCCCATAAATACAAACAGAGCAGAAACATTCACTCAGAATATATAAAGTAGAAACAGCCATGGGTTGGTTATTATAAATGTTTTACATAAAAGTAGATGCCTTAAAAAGCGAGGACATCATTCTCAGTTCAGCACACCTGATACACCTGCTGCATCATTGAACAAACTGTCACATAGTTAACCTTTAACAAAAGACGCTAACAACTGTCTGTAGGGTCACGATTTACATTTCAATCTCAGTTTTAAAGTTAAAAAGGACAAGAAGCCCTTGAAGTGAACATTTATACTACAATGATATCATCAAAAGCTCCAAAACAGCTTTTAAACTTTGATATTTTTGCCCTCTTGTGTTGCAAACAGCTTACATAATCATACAAAGCAACACTTTGTGTGCAGCTTCAGATAAAAGGACCAGTTGTGCAATTATAAAACCTTTATTAACTGGCACTTCCTGTCAAAACAGCCATTATTGTATTATTAAATGAAATGTTCTTAATACTACTTTGAACTTCCATCTCCCAAAAGTCACGTCATAAATATGATTGTCATCAGCTTGTCTGGATGGAAACATAGTTGACAACATGGCACAACTTGAAATGATGATGATAAATGTGTTCGTCTGACTCGGAGTGCTTCATCTCCCCCAGCGCCATCGCAGTCCCTCTAGTGAGACGTCTGATTTGCGAGGCAGCTCTCCCGCCATCTTCCTGCCACCTGTGAGCAGCTGGCCGGTCAGGAAGCGTTTCACAGCTCTCCGTTCCTCCTCCTCAGACTCATGCCAGACTCTTTGATGCATGCAGCTGCCTGTCACACCCAGGGGAAAACCACTTGGACAGAAATAAAATGAAATCTCTCTATCTGACTCTGTGGCGACCCTTCAACAGAATTGTAATGTATTGTTATTCCCTTTTTCATGCAGAGTTTGCAAGATGACAACTGGTGCGATGAACAAATGCTATCAACACGTCTTATTATATCATATTATATGAGGCTGGGACCACATCTGCTGTCTGTATCCTTTTGTGAAAGTCGGACTTGTCGGCAAGAGGCTTTAAAAACAGTTGTAAAAGTGTGAGCACAACACAAGTCACAAAACTTACATTTAGCCAGTTTTGTTCTCCAGAAATCAAGTGAAAATGTTGATGCCAAAGCCTTTCTGATATATCAAAAACAATAAACACTACACTTGGCACACAGTTTTCTATTCAATTTTGCCCTCAGCCAATTAAAAAATGGCAGCAAGTATGATTATTTGCCTGATAGCTCACGACATTTGAGCTTGACTTGATTTTCTTGCCATTTCGAGTACCTTAAAAATCAAAGTTTTTGCATATTTAATTAAGTCTTTACTGAACCTGATATTTACTACATTTTTTGGATATCAACAACCATTTTTCTGGGATTGGTTACCAAAGTCTGCATACAGTGCAGGACGATCAGTTGAGTCAGACTGTGTGTCCACCGAGCAGCTGCCACTACGGAGGACAAACACGAGGCCGTCAGAGAAAGCCAAAGGCCGCTTTATGGTCCAGAGGCCACAAAAACCACAAGAATCCTGACTCTGGCACGGTAGAGCAACAGCCTCATTTGGTTTAGTGTGGTGCTGCATCATGGATGTCTGTGAATTTCAGGGATTTTGTCTTTTTCTGGCTCATGACGGCATTTAAACTTCTCCCCTTCTTTTCCATTTATTATCATTTGTTGTTTTTCTTCCTTTTTAGAAGGAGCCATTTGCCACTTCATTCCTGTCCACTGCAACTGCAGCAGTCCTGCTAAAATCGCCTACGGTAAACAATCTGTCACAGAAAACATGACAGCTTATTGGTCCTGTCAGTGTTTTCATCATTATTCCTCTGTGCTCGAGTCGAGCGCTTTCGTATCAGCGCTGCATCGCGTTACGCTCTGCTTACTGTCGATCACCTCGCACCCGCAGGAAGACCTGGAGGTCTGCTGGAGGAAGCAATCACTCAGGAGCTTGTTTCCCCATAAAAGTTCCTGTAACATCTGGGTCTTCCTGCGGGATGATTGTTTTTTAGTTGTTTTTTTTTTTTTAGCTACTGTGAAAGCCTGGATTTGTAAATGATGTAAAGATTGATGGGGGGGGTGGAATAAGATGGTGACAGTAGGAACTGTGTTTCTTCAGCCGCTGCATGCTCTCTCTTGAATACTGTCCCTTTATTTCCCTCTTGTCTGTGGGATTTTGTTTTTCAGAGACAGTTTCTCCTTGACCCTGCAGGCTGCTTTATTTCAGAGAGGCTCTACACAATGGGGTCTCTCATTGCTCATTGGAGTATTTACCAATGCAGCACAGATGAAATAACCTCCCTCCCCTCCACTCCTACACCTCCTCTCTGCTTTCCCCCCCTCTCTGTCTCCCTAATTCCCGCTCGTGGTCTGGATTGATTTAACTGTACCGTTTCAATTGTCTCTGCAGCAGCAGATGGCGGCCATATTGGAACCGAACTTGGAGTGAGGCCTTCGCCACTGGACTCAGGGCTACCTCTCATGTTTGACTCATTTTCTAAATATCGCAGTCGTCCTACTGCAGTTGGAGCAGACACAGGTCGAGTACTGTCGTGTTTGCAGATATATTTCATTTGTTTAACATCACCTTAAAGGGCCCCCTGACTTATTTTAAACACAAAGATCAGTTTTCTCCTCTTGAAAAGGTTTCAGTCAGCTTGTGAAAACAGTTGTACAATAAATTAGGTGACTCTGGAGAAGCTTTCCAAAGTCTGAGATAGTAACGGGATGTAACGTGGATGTCATCATGGTCACGTAGCTGTGTACCAAAGGGTCCAAAGAAACTTTTTTACGTCGTTGTTGAGAATCGTAGGAGTGTTTTTCAAGTTAGACCCAAACAAGAGACTAAAAGTTGATGCCTCCTCTGCTGCACAGACAACCCAGTATCACACCAAACCAGGTGGCCGAGTAGACCTCAGTTGACCTCGCCATAGCAGTAACAGACATGCTACATCTGGTGACACTTTCAAAATAAAGGCATCAAAACTACTCGGTTAGGTTTAGGAAATAAAAGCTCTTGGTCATTCCTTCTTACGGTCACTATTCATTTGCTTCACACAGGTCTCAAACCTCCGTCACTTGTCCCAGTGTCCTCCTTGATTTGAGGCTCTACTGGCACAGATTGAGCATTATTTTAAAGCAACACAATGTAACTTCAGAGAGAAAAAGATAGTTGATTGTTGAGTTTCATCACCAGGTTGTCAAATACTGGCGCCTCAGACGACACCCCTGAAGTCTTATTCGGATTGAGGTGTTCTTGCTGGGTGAACTAGAACTATAGAGTACAGGAGGAGAATAATGAAACAGTACAAATTGTATACAGGCCTAACCCCTGTTTGAGCCATGTCTAATGACTGGTTTAAAGAATGTAAACAGATTGACACTAGTGCAACAGGAGCATGGTGATTTGAAACCAGAGTTTTTCTCAGCTGTGTGGAGCATTTTAGCATCTCTCAGGTCGCCGCTTGCAACTTTGCTGTTTTCGTTCACAATCCCTTGCTGCTTTTGCCTGATGAGAGCCATCAGGCAAAAGCAGCAAGAAGCTCTAAGACACCTATTGCAAGCTACCTACACAGCACTAAACAGCCGACAGACAAAGTTAGCACCCAGGTAGCGCTAAAGAGACAAATATTTTTTGGTGGACACTGAAAACGGAACCGTAACAAGACAGATGTTCCTCAGGTAGATCAGAAATAATAACTTCAATGTTTCCCGGTATACGCTTGATATGTAACTATGCAGATGTTGGCTAACAAGTCTCACCATGTTGACCTAAAACATGATAATGTGTCTCTTCTTTTTCTCTGCTGAATCCAAGTGGACAAAATATGTGTTTATGCCGGTTTAAGCAGTAAAATCATCGCTTATTCACACTTTCTTTGAGCTCAGCCTGACGTATTTGATATATTCAGGAACTTGCAGATAAAATCCTGTGGTGTTTGAGAAAAAGCAGTTGGACACCAGAAAGTCAGCATGGTTTAAGAGGCTAAGCTCGAGATGTGGCAAACACGTCAGCGAGAACACATTTCTGTTGCTGTCAGTAATCTAAGTCGGTGCCTCCTCGGGGCCAGTAACAAACAATAAACAGTTAAACAATTAACATCCCATAACTCAGTGTGAGTTTTATGTTCATTGTGCGCCACTCCCCTCTCATTCCGCCCTTTACAATACTCTCCAGAAATGACACAAACGTCTACGGGGAGACATGAAAAAAAAAAAGGAAAAAAAAGAGGCAAACAGAAAACAGCGCAGTCACCCAGCGCTTCAGAACACGGCCTTAATGAGAAGCAGAGAGACAGCAACTTTGAAATGTCCCCAACCACATTCATCTGCTCTGACATGTTTAGAGACGCCGATGATAAAGGCGTAACGCAAAAAACATGTGAAAAAAATCCTTCGATGGTTGAAAAAGAGACAAACAAATTTCAGCACTGACGGGAAAAAGTTCTATAATGATATCAATACTCTCCGTAGGAAACATTTCTCACTGTCCCACTGAGCCTTTTTCAAATCAAAGTAAAGCTTATTTGCGGCTCTCATGGATCACATTCCTGCAGCGACACAAAGAGGGTGCAGCGATGCTTTGATTAGTCACACAGGACAACGCAGGGGTCAACACACCAGAACAAGCCTCCCAGTTTCACCTCCCTGCCTCCAGCCTCTCATCTATACAGACTTCGTATTAATACCCCTTCCGGCCTTCTTCTTGCAAATCCCATCAGTCTGTTTGTCCGGATCTCGCTCAGCGGCTTTTCCGGATCCAGAGAAAAGAAGGAACTTGAGAGAGAGACACAGAGAGAGAGAGAGAGAGAGAGAGAGAGAGAGAGGAGGGCTGGAGTTACTCTCCCAGAGCGTGGATCCAGGATTAGAGGGAAAAAGAGCAAATACCATGGAGCGTATAGAAGGAGGCAGCCGTGAGGGTTAAGACTGCAGACAATAGAAATTAATTAGAAACTCCCTCAGTGGAGGATTGCTCTACTGATTAAGGATTGGAGGATTATTGGATAAGCTCATGAAATACTGTTTTTGTGCACGCCGGGGCCTCCCTCACTATCATTCCTACTTATGTGAAAGCATGGATGTAAACTTAACACTGCAAAAAGGATACTTTTTGGGTGGACGTGTCCTTTAAGGTTGAAACATTATTTATTTAGTTGGAGATGTGATGCTGCTCTTGGTCAGTTGCGGAAACAAAGGTAATTTAATTATGGCAGCTGGGAGCTTGTGAACAATTCCTCACTATTTTCTAACATTTTATTGACTAAATGATTACCAAATAAAATCTTAAATTAAATCTCATGTGCAAAGTAAAGGTGAAGTTTTCACAGGATCTTGTTCTCTATCTGCTAAAATCAAATGAAACAAGAAGCTGTAATGTACGCTGAGCTGTCTTCCATGAAGTTCTTTTAAGTCAGAAATGATTAGATCATAAAAGGTCTAAGTTGTGAAGCTGACATCATAAAAGAGCAAAAAAAAAGTTTGGTGCTTCGATGCAGATATAATCAGTGTCCAAAGGCGGTTATGACACAGTTGGCTCAGTGTCGGAGCTGAAGACTCGCCTCAGGGTCAAAAGATCAGAGAGAGACGACAGCAAAGAAACAAGTTGAAAAGAGACAGAGAGCCAGAAACTCAAGGCCAAGGTCTCTCTCTCTCTCACTCACACACACACACACACACACACACACACACACACACACACACTAACACAGGTGTCTGTGAACATTTGCTGCTGTTCCCCCCTCCAGGCAGGCAGGCCATGATGAGAGGGTGAACAATTTGAGAGCCACTATCCAGAAGAATGTGCAGCATTCATCACCGACGATGACAAGCAGGAAGTCGGACACTAATGGAATGAATGAAACCTCCTGGGTAGTCCTGGGACAACTTTATCCCTCTGCTTTATCCTCAACATTCTTGCATTTATCTGATCACACTTTTAACATGTCAACATCAATGCGACCACAGCCGCTTATTTTGTAACAAGACTGAACACAAAAACCCTCACATGTCGCCATGTTTGTGCCCATGTCCATTTGGTTAGGTGTCAGGTTCATTCTGGCTTTTTGGGTGTGGCCCGGTGAGCTTTCAGAAGAGACCAGAATCAGGACTGAGATCTGAAGAGTTCAAGAATAATAACCTTTTTGTTTTGGGTTTGACATTTTGGAGCTTGTGCACAATAAGGTGTCCTGGATAAAGTATTCCTAAGGTCCTGTTCTTACAGTAATCTTTTTGAGATAACTTTGGAGTAACTCTTTTGGTTTGGGATCATGACTTTGCAACACATTTATGTTTGGAAATAATTAGGAGGATATGTCCTGGTCCAAGTCTCATAGAAGTCCAAAGTCATTTGTTCTTGAACAAGTCAAGTCACAGGTTGTGTCAAGTCAATTTCAAGTTGAGTCCTAGTTAAAGCTCCTGTTGTTAAGATATTAAAACTGATGCTGTGGGATTGTAGGTCTGGTCGACCGCCAATCCGAAGGCATCAGTATTTGACGAGTTGGCAACGAGACTTTTTTACAAACAAGAGCTCTAAGAAGTCAAGCTGCTCTACATAAGTGATTTAATCTTAATTTCTTCTCAATCAAATTAATATTCCCTCAGCATGACTTTCAAAGGTGAAAAACATGAGAATTTGCCACATCTTGAACTCATACTCAGTATTTCACCAGAGGAACAGCCACCTAATACCTAGTGGTATTACGAGACAGGACAGGCCCGGGGCTAGCAGGTTAGCATGCTAACATTAGCAAGATATATCTGCAACACAATTCATAGACGTCTTTTATTTCACATCAAAAATGTTGTTCTTTTAGAATCTATTGATAATTTAGGTTATTTTTTATTGAAATTATAAAATGAGCATAGACAAGTGATTAGAGTCATTATGTCTCAGTTCATGTCAAGTCACAAGTCTTGAACTTCCAAGTCATTTATTTTCTGTCAAGTCAAGTTGCAAGTCATCAAAGCAGAGACTCCAGTAGATTCCAGTCTGTCTCTGGGGGAAGTCAGAAGAAAGAAACCATTGACCCGATGAAAGGATGTCTCCATTGCCGAAAAATTAGTACAAATCTGTTTTTCTTCAAACCCAGATGCAAAGGTTTTAGAGATTTTACTTAAGTCTCATTTTAAGGGGATTTACTTGAAAATAATGTTTAAAGATGTGGCACTATGGTGTTGTGATGATACAGTGGTGGTGCTGGTTTGCAAATTTTCTTTGGAGAAATTAAAATTATTCAAATCATTTTAACATATTTTTAAGACTCCTAACATCTAGAGGTGCAGCAGTTGTGGACACGGGTGACTTTTTGCAGTGTGCACTTCACGGGAGAAAACTTCACGGCACACTCCACGCCCATAAAATCTCTCCGGA
>OMLP01018569.1:0-12154 GCA_900302685.1 Spondyliosoma cantharus
ACTCTGCAGACTGTTTAATGAGCAGGCTGTATGACAGTGAACAGTTCTCACAGCGACTTGGCTTCAGCTTAATAACAATGTATGCGGCTGGGAACGATGGCTTTAAGTAACCATTTGAACGCAGTGCGGAATGAAAGAAATACTCGATAATAACAAGTGTCACAAGTTAACCTGGACGCTGCACACTCAACGCCACAGCTAACAGTGAACAGCTAACAGCAGTCTCCACGCTGCTCTCGAGCTGCTCGGCGTGAACAAATGCCTCAGACTTTTCCACCCATGAGTTGTTTGTGAGTACAGACATTCACGATAAAGATATAAGCCCAACAATATGCACTTTTGGACGATTTATTGACAGTTGCGTTTTTTCGGACAGTCACCTACACTGTCACTGTGTGCTCTGTAGCGCACGCCATCGACTGTCCGGGCGCTGCACTTCCAAGTTCCGCCCCTTTTTAATTACGTTGTCAATTAACATGTAGAAAATCGATATTTGACATTTGAGAATCTCAATCGAGATGCATCTAAGAATCGATTATTTTTCCCACCCCTAATGTTAATTGTCATCATAATGAAAATAGGATTAAACAAACCTCTCGGTGGGAAACTCGATGACAGTGTGGAACTTCCCCTGCAGGGCAGCCGGACCCTCGCCCACCTCAATGTATTTGCTGTCCTCAGTAACTGGAGAGTTGATCTGAGCCTGCGTCCTGGCCTGGGCCTCCTCCAAACTCAGCAGTTTAGTGGAGGGTGATGACACCAGCAGAGATTTGGGCCTTGACAATGAGTTGTGACCTGGTGATGCAGAAACGTGTTTATTGCTCAAGCAGATGCAGCAGTGGGTAGTGGAATGACAATTCAAGCAGGGGTCTTATCTAACTATTGCCTGTATGTACCTGCTCCCTCTCGGATTAGTGTGCTGAGTTTTGTGCTGAAGAGAACATCCACATGGTTGAGGATGAACTCCACCACCACTGACTGGATTCGGACTTCCATAAAGGCTGCAGTGCCGCTGAAGCATGCAGATTCAATCTGTTTAGACCTGAAACAATCATGGAAAAACAACAGTGAAAAGGGAAGTAATTACGTTTGGTTTGGTATGGTTAAGAGATCCTTAAAGAAATTTAAAATTTAAAGGCAGTGAATCAAAAACTCCACCCGATTATGTTGAGTGATTTAACTTCAAGTTTCTTTATTTGTGTTAAATTATTTTGAGATGGATTTCCAGTATCTGATGTTGGTCAGCCTCCCACAAACAGCTGCTTAAATTCTTCAATTCAGGCAGAATGACTCATTTAAAGCAGATGATCGGGTACTTTCTGCTGCACAGAGCCCATTATAACAGCTGATTCAAGTCTGAGAAATCATTACTGTGAGTAGTATAAAACACCCACATAAGCTCAACCACATGTAGGTCAAACTGTGATGGTAATTGGAATTATCCTGAGATGTACTTTGTTATAAAAAGTCACTCAAATCAAAGGAAACTTACTGAAAGTCTCAAGACATCTCTTAGGTGATGAGTTACATTCACTACAATGAAAAACATTCATACAAAGAACAGTCTATGGAGGCGGGTGGCATCTCACCTCAGCAGGTTGGGTGCCCAGACGATGGCAAGGTTTTTGCTGTGCATGTTGGTGATGTAGCTGAACGCTGCCAGCCGGGAAAGGTGCCTCATGAGGAACTCAAGGGTCCTACGAATCAAATATTAATTTATTCAGACTTAATTGGCTCCCACTAGTGATGTGCAACCCAATGGCCATGATAGAGCTACCTCTTCACAACATCAATATTTCCATGTGTGCTCAAATCTCCAGGGAATGTCACTTAGAAATTAGCAAACTGAATGCTTTCACAAAGAAATGGAAATTCAATTCATCATCACCAACAAGGACTCTGCTGATTTTGTGTAAGAATTTATCTTTCAGTTTGGATACACATGACTTCAGAAAAAAAATATTTCATGGCCAAAAGCAAGACAAGAATCAACCAAACGGTTTTGTGCCACGTTGTTGCATGAATAGAACTCATCCTGCAGGCATATCACACAAGAAAACACTAACATTTGATTTTCTTTTTTTACTTGGAATACTGAACATATTCAAAAACTAATGAAATACATAGAAGTTATGTTAGTAATATATAATTTCCTTTTTCATGTGTTGATGAGAATATATGAACATAGAGATGTGTGAACATATAGTTATTTACAAACATAAGTTTTCAGCTGCTCACAATTACTGACTGAGCAACTATGACTGGGTGTGTGTTGTATTCTTGTCCTGTTTACTTTGTAGTTCTGTAGTGTGTTTTGATCCAAGTTGTTATTATGTATGGCCACAATGTAAAGTTTTTTTTTTATATAAGGAGACTCCCTGCTGGAAAACTAAACCAACCTAAAGGTCGTTGGGATCTGTTAAATGATTTCATTCAATGCAGTGTGGCACTATGAAAGCCTTTGATTTTAACATTAACAGACAATTTATGCGAATGCACAACATGGGTGTGCATCTGTAATCTGGCAGTTCCTGAGCGGGCCAATAGGGGACAGTGTGCCTCTACACTGACCTGTAATGCGGCGGAGGAAGCTGCTGGATGACATCATGGATTTTGATGAGTCGTTCTTCGTCCGTTGCTGCTGATACAGCATCCTTCAGAGTGAAAACAAAGCGAGGGATGGGGAGATAGGGAAGAGGGAGATAAATGGTGGGATGTGTGAGTGTACAAACATTAAGCTGGTTCACTTGTCCTCCCAGGTTCACACCGCTGTATGGAGCATGGAGGCGACATCAGTCTGCAGCCGCACACCCCTCCCTCTCCCCAGCTGCCATAACAACCAGCAAACATTTACTTCATCTTCAGGGACGGCTCTGTTGTGCTTGGAGAGGGTTTTCATTCCAAGTCACACACACAGAGCGGTTTGCTGCATTTGTAATGATAGGGTGTGTCAAGTATAATGCTATGATTTTAGGGGTGTTTGTGTCATAACTGTAAGATCAATTTGAGAAATTCCAACAAGTGAAATGTGAGGAATTTCCTTTCTTTTTTTTTATAGAGAGCAGGCAAAAATATAAGATCAGCACTTTAAGTGTCATCCTACCAGTTTCCTCTGAGACATTAGTGAGCATAGAAAATCAAGATATTTTGAAAAGCAAAATACTGAGGTGGTTAGCAGACTTTTATCCACACATTAGAGGTAAAAACTGGTGTGTGAGAAGGCTTTGCTTACAGAGAATTTCTCATAGAGCTGGTAGGTGAGCAGGGGGTTGGGCAGCTCTCTGAAGTAGAGCTTACACAGCGAGCCAACACAGTGGATGTCCTGGATGTAAACATCTTTGGTCAGGTCGGGGATCTGTTCCGAGTCAAACTCGTGCCTGATTAAAGAGAAAGAGGGCAAAGGCAGAGTCAACAAACTGACTGCCTCTGAAGAAAAATGCACCAATGAATGACTGTTTTGGTTTCATACATAGACACAAGACATGAAATCAGTCTACTTGCATTCCAGTAGTGTTTTAGTGGAAAAAAATATTTATATGCGCTACCGTACTTCTAAAAAAAAAAAAAAAAAAAGAAAATGAGGTTCTTTGACCAAAACACCTATGTGGGTAAAATGTATTTACATTATTTTTTTTGCAAAAATAGAAAATAACATAAAATTTCTTCTTTCCTTTCATAAAAAAAAAAGAAGATTTTAAAAAAGTGGCTTTATGCTCGAACCCTGAAAAATAGGTTTAGTTTCATTTAACTGACTGTGATTAGGCTGGATTTATATCTCTAACTACAGTTTTAGCCATTAAAATCAATTGCTATCTCAGAAACCCCCGCCTTAACTGCTAGGCAATGCTTATGCCTATGGTTTTTTGTCAAGTTGTATTATATATAAAACTAAACTAATCACCAAGTAGCCTCAAAAAATCTAAATTAGTTGGTTTCTACTGCTGAACATTTAAATATTTGTTAAATTCAGACACTGTTGTGCTTTGAGCAGAGTCAGAGGTAGGGGGGAAATCTGAATAATCTGCATGTACACATGGTGGTGTACAGCAACCAGTTCACAACAGTGCCTGTAAATGTGTTCTCCAATAACCCCCATGGTTTCTCTGAATAACCTGGTGACTTAAGTGCATATACAGTAGATGGACTCTATATGAGGAAAAAAAAAATGCTTGTGACTCTACTTACAAAGCTTAATGTTGCTGTGATAAGTGAGTAGAGCCGGGCCTGATTCTTGACTGGGTGATGCTGATGCTGATACCGATATTAGGGAATACAATAAGTTCTGACAGATACATTGGTCAATATACAGTACAAACACATCGTTTGCAATGATCCCTCATATGTGGTCATCAAACACAATAATATGTAATAGAGGCAGGATGTGGATAATCAAGAGACGCAGTTAAGTGAGTAAATCAAACTCAAAATGTAAAAAAGGAAATGATATGTGCTCATCCTTACATTGGCAGGCATATATATGTAAATATATTTACATGTCACATGTACATGTCATGTAGACAGTATTACTTTGACACATCTCACAGCATAGCAGAACAAAACAATAACATCTAACATGTCAACAACACATATGTTGCTTTTTAAAAGCCACAAGTGTTCTGACTGTCTGATTGACAATTTTCTTCTCCTAGTAGGACATTAGATAGTAAAAACTATTGCTGAGTAACAACTGTTGCAAGGCACATCACGTTTTTCTAGTCTTTTACAGATACAATAATCCTAGATTGAATTCATATGTTATCAGCCTTTACATGAGGGCTAATATGGGAGATATGTGAACTTCTCCTATGACAAAGGACATTTCTGTCGAAGGGGGCTGCAGAGTGGAAATTCTGATTAACAGTTGAATCAAATACTGTAATAAAAAGGCAGTGTGTGTATCCTACCGCAATTTCTGGATATTTGAGGCAATTCCAGAGAGGCGGTAGATGCCGTCCACCACACCATGCTTCTCGATGAACTCGGTGCAGCTCTTGAGGACCTGGGGCACTGTGAAGAGAAAAACAGCATGTCACCACGTAACACATCATTCAATATTTGTCTTCACTGGGCGCTACAAGGTCAAGATTAGGATGACTTTCTTTTTTGATGTGTGAGTACACAGTGTGAATAACTGACTCTATAGTGCTTTTGGACAAGATGCACTTTTCCAGCTGAGAGTGGAAACACTTGAACCTTGTAGAGTAGAAACAGAGTTTATTTCATTTTTTATTTTGTGCTGTTTGTTGGCCTTCAGCCTATTTTCTACAAGAAGCAAACAGTGAGTTAACATGTTGTTGTCTCTGAGTGAGATGGCAAATCACATTCTGCTTTAAAGCACAAAGCCAGTGATTGTGTGTTAGAGATGGACAGACAATAAAAGAAAAACCTCAGAAAAACACAGAGCTTCTTCATCCTCCTTCAGCAACCATGATTCATAGAGACATGTTATTTATCCGTGTGTGTGTGTGTGTGTGTGTGTGTGTGCGTGTGTGTGTGTGGGGGGGTATGGGAGATAAGGATGTGTATAAGGAGGCTCCCAGGCCTCCCACAGCTCACACATCACTCAGAGGATGACAGAGAGTGGGACACTCGCTGAAGCAGCTGTTCAGACAAATTCCACACATAGCGAAAAGAGAAAACAAGGCGAGATTCGAAGAAACTAGTTGGCATTCTGCAGCAGAGGAAAGAACAGTGAGGGTGGATAAGTCCTCTCCTTCATTTAGGAACATTTTGTTATGAGATCCTCTTATCACAAAGACACACAACATCTTGTTGAATGTGAACTCAGTGTTGGACATAAAACAAGTATTCATCCACTTAAATTTAACTAATTAAAAACACAGCACTCAAAGCAACAGCTTTCAGCGGATTGCAGTGATGATTTTGATCTGTTAAACAACACTTATAATCTGAGTAAAAGTGAAAACTTCTTGGCACTGAATATAGACAGATCTGTCATTTATGTGCTGTGCTCTAGACTGCAACAATGATTAATTGTTAAGTCCATAGAGAGTCAAATTGTGAAAAGTGTTCATAACAATTTCCCAGCATCCCAGTAACAAACAATACTAGTACTATTGGTGTCGACTAGTGAGGGTAGCAATGTTTAACCGACGAGTCAACAAATCGCTCATATCCCTATTCATAAACCACAAATCATAATCATTAACCGTGTTTCTCTCGCTCTATAATGTCATAGTTATCTTTTGTGTCTTACAAGAAGTCTGGCGAAGACCATTTGACCTAGCTAAGTGTGACAGAGTGGCTCTCCATGTCAATGCAAGACAGGATTTATAGAGGCCAACGATTGACTCCCTCATCCATGAATGTGTGACTATGATGCAGAATGCCCAACATCTGTGACCACAAGCTTGTTAAATGGACAGGACTCGTCACACTCATATATGATCACTGTGATCTAATGTGCTGCTAGGATGAGAACCATACATGTCCAGACACAGAATATGATCCATTAACATGAATAAATGGGTTTTCAAGATGGTGTCAACATGAACTGAAATTAAGTTATTGATTAAGCTTCAACAGCAGAGTGGCATCATTATGGTGCATGGAGCTGATGTTACAGTGTAATAAGGAGACCATTACCCTTCCATTCTGTCATCGAGACCATCACATCAGCTCACCTGTCAGACATCATGCTGCTGAGAGCACTGAAAATCCATGTGGCTGCAGCAGATTAATGTTGGTATGGACTTTAGTCCAGCAAATATCTCAATTACAAGCAGAGAGGCCTGTTATTTACATACAGTGTGCTGTGTCTGTAAAACTGTGCATCAAAGCCTGCCTCTAATATAAGCCTGCCACAGATAATAACCAAAAACTAAATAGAACGGCTCTGAGGTGTGTGTGCATGTTTCTCACCATCATGTCCTGAGTTGAGGAGGTGTTCTCCCAGGTCGCAGCCGAACACCCTCTCCCGGAGGATGCCTCTCTGCTTCAGCTTCTGCTTGGTGGGCCTGGACTTCATGAAGGAGCGCAAGAAGGTGATCAGCTTGCCGTGTTTCTTAGACACTGAAGAAGGAGGGGAGGAAGGAAGGATACATCTTAGATCTCTTACACAGCTGTTGACTACTCTACAGTAAGTGTGGGTTTGACACTGGGTCAGTTTTCACACAAGATCTATATGTGCACTAGACTAAAACCCCATACAAGCTACTCAGGGCTGTCCCATTGTGCATTTGAGCTTCATTCTAATGCAAACCCCTCCTTTATGCATGTGTAGTTTCCTTCGGGTGAAAGCTTCATTCTTAAATACCACCTCCCAGGCAACTACAAAGGAATCCTCCACATCCAACACCAGTATCTCTGCTCCCCTTCAAAACAACACAAAAAAAGGAGCAGACCTACTTAAAAACCCAAACCGCATTAATCAGATAGTACGTCTGGGAAAGGGATGTAAAGCTTCTTAAACTACACACCAGTTGCGTTCTCTGCTTTTGTGTGCGTGCGTGCGTGCATGCGTGTGTTGGCCTCTGGTCAGCTACTTGATCTCGTTTTTGAAATAGGTTCAGTTTGAGTCATCTATCAGTCTTAGACACAGATAATCTTAAAATGAAAATAAAACTGTCATGCTAAACGGTTTCAAAGTTTTCCACTGACTGATCAAATAGTCAGAGCATCTCACATGCCTTCTCTTGGACAGTAGGTGCACTGATGCCAGTCAGTCAAATGTCAAGTTAGATGTTATATAGAGACACTGAAGCTCTCCGGAGATTAGTATCACAACAGTTTGACTGCTGGCTCAAAAGCAACCATCTTAACAATGAACTTTGAATTTTCAAGGTTACATTTTCGAATATATACTCTCTTTCAAACCTCTCCCTGAGAAGCAGAGGATCCTACTAATCCTGATATTTATAGAATACTTATCACATAAAACGGAAATCTGTGAAAGGATGAGTTTACCAAAAAATGAAAATTAAGTCATTCTCATCTACTCACCCTCATGCCAATGTAACATCGGGTTCAGTTTTGCAGTGCACAAAACATTTCTGTATTATTTACACTCTTTTAAAAGCCAAAATCTTAATTGTAGCTGCTATGGCAGAAAACGGTTAGCCTGGACCTCATTTTTCAAATCACTCAGATTTAGATAAAGCTGCACAAGCTATATGGAGCTCGTCTCGTTTTAAAACAAGTCTCCATCTACAGTTGTTTAGCATGGCAGTAGATAATGACTGAATTAAAATTTTTGGCTGAACTTATCCTTTAAAGTAGCATCGGTTGCCCTTTTCTCTCCGTTATTCATACTTTCAACGCACTGTAAAGCTTTCAACTCAGATCTGAGACATCTCGGAGAAGACAATGACAGACCATGTCACCCAGTCCACTCTCATCTCTTTTGTCTCTCTGTTCTCTTGCTGGTGTCAGTGGTCTGCACTCAGCTCCTGTCACTGTTTCAGGTAAAACATTTCTGTCTTGATCTCACCTTTCTAGTCTCTCTTTGATCCTCTGTGGATACTTGCACTGTGCTGCCCTTCACACTAGTCCCATTCACACTGCCGTTTCCTCTGTGTGAAAGTTTCAGATGCGGCGAGGGGTGAAATTTTGCTCTGGCGCTGATTCGCTTCTGGAGGTAGTATCAGGGCCGTATTATTGGCGAACCGAACCAGTGTGAATGAATAAGCCGGTGGCTCGGAGCAGGGGCGTGTTGATCAGACAGATAACTGCACAGGTCCTTCACTCAACTTAATAAAGACTCACCTTGAAAACACACCGACGTCATCATCATGACGTATACCGTCACGCATCTTTAGGAGCTGCAGCGCCGGCTTTCTGTGTGAATTACACAGTGGTTCGTCTTTAAGGCGGAGATGCTTCGCTCTGTGTGAATCACCATCGGTGGAGAACTGGCGAACCACCGCTGCGGAGATAATGCAGCGTCGCTGTGCGAAAAGTGCTACTGACTTTGAACAACTCTTCCTATTATCTCTTAACTGTGCAGGCTTCCACAGCACTATATTCTCTGAATTGTAGAGACCAACAAAAGGTTGTGGAGCACTCAGCAGCAGCATGTTCCATGATCCTGAAATCTGAAACATTTAAACAAAGCCTCACTCACGAAGAAAAAAATAACAACTCAGGAATGGGCACAGCATTAAAACAGCCATTAGCTTTCTGATCGATGATCATTGTGATCTTTCAGCCACACCATCTGGAACTTTACTAAATCAGTGAAAACAGAGTGGTCACATTGATATCTCCTGTCTGAGGTGCTCCAGGCTAAAGTGGAAAACTGCTGTGTTGCATCAGGTTTTTTTTTTATTATTCCAGGACACATCGTTTAACTGATAATAAGATAGTCCAGATCACAACCTTTCCACTTCTCTCATGTGTTTCACAGCCTTGACATCACATTTTATCTGCTCGAGACTTCAGATCAACACAAACACATAGGTTGCCATTTAAAGAAAACAGCATTTAAAGTGCAATTACATAAATAACTAGACTTAGGAGAGAGTCTCTATTTGCTGTGCTTCGCTGAGCTCTGCTTCCAATACAATACAACTGAAAGTAGGCCAGTGCTTACCAAACTCCAGACATAAAACAAGCCGAGTTAAAGAAGCTAAAATTCAATTGTGTGCTTGGAGGACAACAATACAATAAATGTGTCAAGGCAGCCTCTTTACTCACAGCTCTTTCAGCAATGATTTGTAGATTCTTACCAGCATTATGAGGCACACACGTGTACTGTTATGAATATAATTATTCAAAAGAACCATTAAAAAGCATCTGCTGTGTGAGACTTGGCCCTCTTGCCCAGAGACCATTAGGTAAAAATTAATGAGTCTGCCTGTTTTGCATGCTAAATGTACACTATGGAGGTAAATTGTGCGCAGCAGACTTAATTGACAGTCCGTCGAGTATATTTAGAATGCAAACATCAAGAGCAGAGAAAAACTAATGAGCTGACGGGAATGGAAAGTTGCTTTGTAGCTGAATTACAGTTTCTCATTGCGATAACTGAATTCTAACAAAGATACATGAAGAAAGGTCTCAGAAACACTGGGTAGGGAAGTATGTTTAGTGACAGTCACTACCTTTCATTCAAATGTGCTCATTTAAATCAGACACTTGTCAAGGACAAATGAAAGTAAGGGCAAACTCCACTGATTTTTACACATTTTTCAGGTGTTGGTGAATACTACTGCGTATTAGTGCCATCAGTCTTACTCTATATCCCCATTCAAATTTAATTCCTTAATATTTTTCATATTTTAATTACATTCAAAATGTTTATACTCAAATGTATCTATATATATATATGTATCTGTACACCACATATAGAGGCATATGTATTACCAATGCCACTATAAGCATGTGGTTGTTACATGTTCTGTCAACTAGAGGGCATTTCAACATTACCAATAACTTTAAACAGGTAGCTTTCTTGCTAAGAAATAATTAAGTTTAGACACTGGTAACCCTGGTGATGAGGAGGGAGGTAAAACTTTCTAATATTGTAATATTAGCGGTTAAATTTAGCACGTTGAACATGAGGTTTTGATTCAGAAAACTTCAAAGTTCATCAGAAATGACACGTGTTTCATTTTTAATGTCAGTGGAGGCCAGAAACCATCATAACTGAGACAAAAAACCTAATTTGTGGGAACAGAGTAGCCCAGACACTGAATGTTGTGAAGTTGAACTAGCTAAGTAGCTAAGTCAGCTACCGAGCTAATTTCAATCAAAAGCCAAATTTAGTGTTCTCTCTCACCACAAAAGTGCTTCACCCCAAGCACACCAGAGCACTGCTGTGCCTGACTAAAACACTAAGTGTAGAGTCGCAGGGCCCACGGTGAGAGGCCCGAGATTGTTAGTTCCTATAACCCTACTGCACACGAGTAAAAAAACTGGGGCGAAGACTTCAAGTTTAAGAAAGAAAACAATCTGCGGGTGTGGAGTTGAAGTGTGCTTACCAGACATCTCTGCTAGAGGCTCAGGCTACATCCGCTGCTACTAGCAAAACACCACCAACTCTCTGATGAACTGTTGGTGGTCATTTTGCATTGTGGGTAAAGTTTGCAGTGTCAGGTTATGACAAAGAGGAAGAATGCATGGAATAAAAAAAGAGCATCACTGATAGCTCTTCTGCACCGTTTGAATCCTCTTTTTAAAAAACAAACTAACAAACAAAAACAGAAAAACCTGTCCATTGTGAGTCCAACCATGTTATAGGAGTGCAATGATGAGTTGACGGGGGAAAAAAACTGGACACATGATTGTTGAAAATAACTGGTAAAACTGGTGACAGGCAATTTTCCAAAGATGTTCAGATTGGTTCCATTCTTTGCATGTCTTGTCATCTAGTGACTAGCCACTCTGCAAGATGCTTTACATACGCTGTGAGGTTTCACTTTTTTTGAGATGATAATTAAATCTATTCTGTCAGTTTGTGTTTTCTATAGTTGAATTATTTTGGCTGATGCTCAAAACACACAGTAGTGTCTCAAAATAAACAAACTCTTGCCAGGACTGTTCCACAACTACCACAATCCTGCAACAACAACAAAAAATGTGTGAATCAAACTTTGGAGTACTCAGTCTCTATTGTGTGCCATTTTAATGAAGCAGCACAATCAATACTGAATCAACAGCCGGCCTCTGAGCCAGCATCCGCACACAAGACCCATCGGTCCATTTCAGGGAAAAGTGGAGCTCCAATTCACCCCTTAGGGAGAAATTCCTTCTGTGCTGCTGTACCCGCACACAAACCGCTGAGGCAGCTTTGTTTACTCGCTGGTGCGGCATCAAAAAGAGCCTTCAGTATCATGTAGAGGAGGGGGGCTGGCTGTGCAACTGTTTGGCTAACACTGACATGTCGCTTTTATTCAGGAAGCCAGACTGACTTTAAGATATGAGGAAGAGGAGTACAATGACAGGCATGACTCTCCAGATGACAGACAGAGACTCCCATCTGCTTACTGTCAAGGCAGATACCAGCCCGAGGGCTAGAAGCTCTTACAGCATGCTTAGCACTGCTGAAATCCAGCATGGAAGGCGCTTTTATTTTAAGAATAGTGGGACTGCTAAAGCCTTACAAAGGCTTTATGCACCTGTAATTATAAGATTTATAGCTGCACTTACAGAAAGTGTGGGGTACTGCAAGGGACACATTTAGAAAAGAATAGTC
>OMLP01018570.1:0-13524 GCA_900302685.1 Spondyliosoma cantharus
TAGCTACGTGCTTCTCCTCACACACAGTTTTACCTCCAACATTGAGTTTCCTGCTGTTATTTCACCTTTAAGCAGCTTTAGATCCTCATGTGAGACAGTTAAACACGAGATTTCACCACCGTGAACATAAATCTGGTTATTTATCAGATTAAATTCAGTCTGTGTGTAGATTAAGGTTAGCTTTCATCAAACAGGATAAATCATTGCTGCTCTACACATTTCATCTCATCCAGGCTCATTAACATACAAACACACCTCCAGAGCACCAAATATGGTCAACACATCCTCTGAAAGTCTTAAAGGAACAGTCCTCTCCAACATCAACCTTTTCTAAATTTAAAACACATTTGCAGTTCATATGAATACAAATATAAATATAAATAAAAGGACAGTTAAATAAAGCTGTCTCAAAAACTATGATTTAAACTATATATAAAGTATTTTTGCCTGTTCTTTTTTTCATTCCTTCATGTTCATTCACCGACTGATCTGCATAAAACTCACACAATCCATCTCAGTTGGCACCCGGTCTAACAGAACCAGGTTCCAGGACCTGGACCTGGATCAGAGGAACCTACACAACAGGCCTCAGTCCTGAGTGGAGACCTTGAATCAGACTACGTCTTGGCTGATGTCTTCCAAATATTCAGAATCACCAGTAAGTGATCGTGTTCTGGTTCTGGTCTGGACACACCTGATGAAAGAGAGAAGATCAGCTTGGTCACTTGTGCAAAGATGTGAAACGTTCTCATTATGTTTAAAATGTATGCGTCATGTGTATTTTTCTGAAAACAGTGCATCCATCAGCACATCAGCTGGGTTCAGGTGGGCCGTGGTACTGGTACTGGTACTGGTGCTGGTACAGTGACCGGCCTCCTCTCTGAAAAACAGCAAAACTCATAAAATGATGATACAGTTAGTAGAAGTTCAGGGTGAAGCTGATGGAGGGAATAATGTCCCGATCAGGAACAAACCTGTGTTGTAGAAGGGTTTGTGATGATTCTCATTCTTGCCAGACTCGTTTCCCTTTCAGGTCTATATGTCACAGACAGGTGGTGGAGTACTGACAGAACTGGGGTGAATACCTGGACAGAACTAAAATCATTGGTGGAATATTTGTTGGCCGAATTAAAGAAGAAGCTCTAACAGACACAGAGAAGCTGAAGAGTTATTTTCTCTGATCGTTTGGTCGGTAATCACAGCCGTGTCTTTAGTTTTGCAGGTTTTTTAAATGGAGTTTTGCTCAAACAGACAGCAGCTGTTAGTTTAAGCAGGATTAACAAATATGTTTTTCAGTATCCTTCAAAACAAAAGGCACAATGAAGATCAGTTAAATAACTTTAACTTTAACTCTGAGTTAAATAACTTTAACTCACTGATGTGTTTAATGTCTAATAAAGCGTCAGAACGAAGCTGTTTGGTTAGTTAGCTCTGTTTAGCTTCCGGCTAACAGTTAGCTAGCTCCTCCATGTCATGTCAGGGATTTCACAGCAGTTTGAACTTTAGTAAATAACTTTCTGTAGTTCACAGCAGGCCACAGAGACCATGGACCCAGAACTAGACGGGACCGAGACCAGAAACAATGGTAAATGACGAGGGAAAACATCTGGTTTCCTTCAAAATAAAAGCCACAATAAAGGGTCTTCCAAGGCTTTCAGTGCTCTGCTCGGTGCCGAAGGTTGTCAGTTCGAGTCCTGTGTGAGTACATCAGGTAAAAAGTCTTCTTAGTGTTTTAAAAATAGAGATTTTGATGCTAACATAGTATTTGCCCCTAGCACTCCCACTAAAAATGATTTTGACCCGAAAACGAAAATACGGTCAATCTTAAAAGTGACGCTTTCGTCGTAATTATGCTTTTAAACAAACGTTTGACTCGAGTACATTCACAAAAAGACCCGAGGTTGCATTTTGGCGAGAGTTTGACTTTAAGTGTCTTAATATTTCTTCCAGCTGGCTGAAACAAACCTGACCGGCTGAGGAATGACGACACATCTGATCTCAGTTTTGCAGATGGTTATGAAATCAAAGGGCAACACCTACATTTTTTAAATAATTTAACCAAACTGAAATTTTAAATATTTATGTATGACAATGCATCATCACTGACATCACTGTCTTCCTCTGGCTCCTGTCAGACAGCGGCGAGCATCAAACTATATGACCACAGAGACAAAGGCAGCTTTTTGTGTAGAGATTTTATTTTTTCCACAGATCAAACTGCTTTGCAAACTTGTTTTTGTTTTGTTTCTAACAGTCATGCCCATAAAGCTTTTCTGAACAGAGAGACAGAGCGAGTCAGAAAGTTCCTTCAGCTACCACAGCAGCCACTGCCATGATAATAATAATAATAATAATAATAATAATCTACAAACAACTGAGACATTATAAAGCACTATATTCCCAGTATATACAAATAAATCAGTGACACTCGAGCTTCATAACCACAAAATATCATCACTAAGAATCAATATGAACATAAATATTTCTTCTTCTGGTCCAAACATCTTTTTATAATCAGTTTTTGCTCTGATTGTAGTTTTCACTGTTCACAGCTCAACATTAAATTAAATCAGACTCGTGGAAGCAGGCTGTGCTGTCGTGTGCGGTGGTGAAGTGAATTTCATAATCTTCCCTGGAGTCATTTAAAATATTTCACATTGAGAGCGTTGGCAGGACCCAGAGATCCTCGCCCCGAACAACGAGGACACAATCCCCTTCCAGTCTTTATGCTAAGCTAACTGGGCTAACCGTGTCCTGTGTCCAGCTTCGTACTCAGCACTCAGAGAAACAAAGACAATAAGACTATTCCCACCACTTCCTGTTTGGATGGTGTTGAGTGTCGGACTGTATTCTGCCCTCTGGTGGTGAAAACAGAACATTTCCAGTATTTTCATGCAGAGCTGCACAGAAGTCACGTCACTGATCAGTTTACAAAAGTATCACTACAGGTTCAGGCTGCTAATACAAAGGCTTCGTACCAAAGTGAGACGACTATCAGCTGCTTTCACAAAAGGCTACGAAATATCAACACAATCTGAAATAAACAGATTAATCACTTTTTATGGTTAAACTTCTCGATCGTGGAAGAAATGCAAACCTCAAAGACTGCGTTACTGAAAGCCTGTGAAACTAACTCAGAATATAAAGGTTTTACTTCTTCATCCATCTTCAGAAGCGCCGTTTGTGTCGCGACTCAGTTTTCTGCTGCGATCTCACCACATTTAGCTAAAGTCTACGTTTAAAATCTGAAGTTCACCAGAAGGATATGTTGTTGTCTGAGTGTGATCCGGCTCTGATCTGACTCGTCATGGATCAACTTTTTAATCGCTGAGTCAGAACTGCTCGTCTGCCTGAACAGGTTGGTCGAACTCTGTCTGATAATCTTTGTTTTGTCTTTTTCTTCATTCATTTGACACAGAAGCAAATGTTGAGTGAAGAGTTTGTAGGTTCATAGTTAAAGTCAGAGACTGTTGACAGAACAACGAGGATCATTCAGCAGCTGTTGTGGAGCTTTAAATATCACTCGATCTACGTCAGCAGATGTCGACATGTAAATGTTTTAATTTTCATTTCTATTTGAGAACTTCAGGTTTCTAACAGATCTCACCCTGGAACTTCCCCAGTTGAACACTTTCTGATATTGGATGTTTTTATGTACAAATGTTTCATTAAGTTGTCAGAAAATGTTCTCATCTTTCAAGATCAGAAATGTAAAACTGGATAAAGTCAAAGTTTTTTACAGAGGACATTTTTAATATGTCATTTTTATCATTCCATAAATTAGAAAATACTGTCAACAACTCAAATGTCCACTGATGAAGAAAGACCATGTGGTTTGCTAAAAAAACCCTCCAGAACAGCTACTAAATGGACCCTGTTGGTGATATTGTTCTGTGAAAGGTTGAAGTTATTTCCATAAATCAACATATTGACTACCGACTCTGAACACAAGATGACATCCTTATTCTAAATCCTGCCATCACAGCTCTGATTGGTTTGTTTTTTTCTTTTTATACAACCAGGAAACAGTTGACAAAGATCAAAACACAAGACGTGTTTGATTTGTTGTGAAGGTGATTCTGAGGTCCAGAACCACAAAGTAAGTAGATCAAGAGCCTTAAACACAAAACAGGAACAATCCTGAAACTTGCTCGATTTTGAAACAAACACCTCATAAGAAACTCAACCAAGTCGTGCATGTGTCTGAGAGTGTGTGTGTGTGTGTGTGTGTGTGTGTGTGTGTGTGTGCGTGCGCGCGTGTGTGCAAAAATATGTAGGAAGTCTTGAAAATATGTACAAAATATCTGTTGTCATGCTATGATCCAAAGATTCACAACATAACGAATGACAGAAAGGAAAGTTTAAAAGTAGAAGTTTTCGTCTCATTATCTGGTGAGGTGGAACCGCAGCTGCTACACCCGGACCTCTTTCTGTCTTTGGATTTTTAAAGTTCCCAAAAATGAAATGAGAAGTGAAGGCATCATGGTGACCTCGAGTGTGTCGTTCAGTCTTAAGTTCCTCTGTCCGTCACTCGGACTGCAAATTCATCCTGTAGCCCGCTCTCAGAGGGCCAAACCTGGGTTCACAGGGTCAGAAAAGCCCCTAAAGACTTCCAGAACCGCCTCCAGACCACAAAACACAAACACCAGATTTCACAGGACAGGCAGCAGTGATAGCAGAAGTATAATCTCCCTCTTAGGGGTCAAAGGTTCAGTGTCGTGATCAAGGACACTTGACAGGAGCAGAAGCTTTACTTTGGCTGAAGAATGACAGGGCGTCTGTGATGTCATTAGGAGGTATCTGAAGGGACAATTTGAAGCCTTTCTTAGCTTCCGGAAACAGAAAAACTGTCACTAACTGTTTCAGTAATTATTCACAACCCAAAACAAGCTGTAGGCCTTGTGAGACCCTGCGTTAAATGTTTTCCACAACATGAGTCCCAGAAACCAACTCCAAACCACCCTGCTGTAAACACAAATTTGTTTAAGGATACCGATCTGTCACAACATTAAAACCACTGGCCGGTGATGTAAATAACATTGATCGTCTCGTTACAATGCAATCCTCTGCTGGCAACACTGGTCCTGGAACTCACATGGATCCCACTTGACACGAATCACCCATCTAAACACTGTCACAGACCAAGAATACCCTCTAATGGCAAATCTGCCAAAATGCAAAAGAGAAACTGCTCAGGAATGACCCAGGGAACATGACAAAACCCTCAAGTTGGCCTCCAAATTCTCCAGATCCTAATCAGATCTAGAATTTGTGCAAACAAATCCATAGTAGGGACTCCATGGATCCGACTTAGCTCTGCATGGACACAGGACCTCGGGTGTGTTCTGTGAAGTCTAAGGGGCACCTGCAACAGATTCTTTTAGTCCAGCGGGTTGCACGATGGGGCCTCCATTGATGGCGAGTGGCTTGCTGATTATATTGGAATCTGGGGAATTGGGAGGTCAGGTTGATGCCTTGATCTCATTGTGAGGTTTCTGGTGCCATTTACTGCACAACTTGCAACCCTCAGGACTCAAAGGATTCACTGCCAATGTCCTGGTGCCAGGGACCACATGACAGCCCTGGAGCAGGACCTCCACATGTCAAAGCCAAGCCTGATCCAAGGGTAGGCCTCAACAGATGCTCGATCTGACTGGGATCTTGGGAATTTGGTGGCCAGATGGACGTCTCATTCCTGAGCAGCTTATGTGTCATGGTGGGGAAGATGCTGGTGTACTTGGTCTGCAACAGCGTTTGGGTGTGTGGTGTCAGGAAGCATCCACATGAATGCCAGGACCAAAGGTTGCTCAGCAGAACGTTTGATCGTAACGAGATGATCAATGTTCACTTCACCCATCCTCAGTTTAATGTGTTGGCTGATCACTGTATGCACCATGTTATTGAATATAAACATTTATGTTATATTTAAGGTATTAAAACTAGATTCTGGCAGAGAGCTCCTAAGTAAGACAAGGCCTCACTTGCCCACTTTGCTGGTTTGATAATCCACCCTCGTCTGGGAAGCACTTTGTGACAATATTTGCCCCCTTGAGATTGACTGGCTTCATCACTGACTGCCATCAAACTATCTTTGAGTGTTGCAGCAATATATTGGACAAAAAGCATGGCCGGTGCTGTGTGACTGACTGCTGACAGTGAAAATACCCAAAGTTCAGCTGCAGCCACTCAAGAAATCTGTAGTTCTGGGTTCATGTTTCTCAGAGTGCCTCCAAGGCCTCACAAAAATGTCTTTCTGCATCGTTGGCACAGTTTTGTTGATTATCCTCCAGACTTCTCGGCGACTTTCCACAGTCATGTAACTTAAGGACATGCTTGTACTCTTGCCGAAAAGAAGGTCAAATGTGGAGGACTGATTTCCTGCTCGTACAGACTTGATCACCAGTGGTCTTGCAGTAGGATATGGTACATAAAGTCAGAGCCAGAATCAGGGCTGTTGTCTTTCTTGCGTCATTGGCCCGTTTTCGTTGGTGGAGTGATAATGTTCCACAGTTCTGACAGCTATCTAAAATCTGAAGGAACAGGGAGGACATTCTCAGGTTCTAAAAGTCAGAACTGTCCAACTGTAACCAAGGGTGCACTGTTCTGAGGTTTCTTGGACAGATTTAATTCTGTAAAAGACTTGATCAACAAGTGGACCTGGTCTCGGTACAAGGGACACCCTGTCAAAGTGAACAGGTGTAGTTTGTCTCATCCTTGGAAATTCTCTCAGATGTTCTGGCAGGTCAAGGTTCCTCCCAGTAAGAGCAAACAGACCAGACCAGTTTGACCAGCGAAAGGCCTTCAGTCTTGATCTATCTGCTGCCTACTGCACACTAAGTGAGTGTCCAGCCACATTTAAAAACAACACGGGCAGAGTCACAGTAAGTTGCTACGAGTACAACACCCTCCAAATGGCACATGAACCTCTGCGTTGTTCAGCCTGGTGGGAATTTGTTGTCTTCTCCGATTTGGACCTCACCACCCACCGTAGGGTGTTGGGCTTTGGATTTGGATGTGAGAAAGCCTAAAAGTCATAATCCCATCCGGAGTTGTCGTCTGGTGGCGGCTCGTCTGTGTCTTCAGGGAAACTGTCGAAGTTACTGGTGTCGGTCGAAGAGGATACCTGGACAGAACCACACAGAGTCAAAAATCTTCAACAGAAGTTTAATCTTCATTTAAACGTTTTCGACCAAGACGGTCCAGAGGCTGATTAAGAGCCGGTGTCTACACTGGTACTAGTTCTTTTCTCCAAGCCAGGTAAACTGGTTCCAGAGTCGCACCAAAACTTTGCTAGTCCAGATCAAAGACCTGCTTACATCAGGGGCGGGGTCATCGTGTCCAATTAGTTTGCCATTAGTTTGTGGGTTTTTTGATTTGGTCTGTCTCGGCTCTTAGAGAGTTGAGAGATGAGGGAAAGATGGGAAAGACATTCAACAAATTATCGATCTAGACTTCATGGGCTCATGTTTGGTGCCTTAAATACCTCGGCCACCAGGACACCTGAAGTAACAGTTGCTGGACTATAAAGATATTGAAAATCACCTTGTTATTGTCCTGTTGTCAGGTTTCAGAACATTTACAGTGATTTAATTGGTCAGGGGTCTAACATGGGTCTGATGTCTTTATAAGGAAAAAAAATGTAATGTTTATTTCAACTCACATCAGGTGTGATGGGTGGAGTCAGAGTTCCTTTCCTCAGGCCCTCCCAGTTAAAACCTTCAAACCACCTACACAGATTTAGAGATCAGTTTTATCTTCACACTGAAATATATAGATCACTTTTGTTTTGAAACCGCCAATCAGGTGTCAGCTTCATCTCAACTCACTCACTTGTGCTTCTGGATGTCTTTGACTCCGTTCTTCAGGTTTCCAAGTCTCTCAGAGGGATTATCTCTGTTGACACAAACAGTTTAAAAATGTATTGGGAGCCAAAAACCAATGAATTTTGACTCGACAGGCTCAAAGTGCCTCCTACCTGCAGAGCTTCTTGATGAGGTTGGCAGCGTTCTTGGTGATCTTCTTGGGGAACTCGATCATGTCGATGCCTCTCAGGATGACATTGTAGGTTTTCATCGGATCTGGACCTGAAAACGGAGGACTGGAGACACACAGAGACGCTGTAAGACAGCAAATAACAATGCTTGACTCTACAGAACTCTACTGTCCCTCCTCGGTTTGCATCCTCACCTGCCCGTCAGCAGCTCGTACATCAGGATGCCCAGAGACCAGTAGTCCGCTGAAACGTCGTGACCCTTGTTGAGGATGATCTCTGGAGCGACGTACTCTGGCGTTCCACAGAACGTCCACGTCTTCTTACAGACTCCAATCTTCTTGGCGAAACCAAAGTCCACCTGGAAAATTGCAAAATTGATTAAAGGAACAGTTCACCCAACAAGAAAGTGGTACTACTTAGCCTAGTGTGCTAACATTAGCAGTAATAACTACTGGGTGTTACCTTCCATACATATTAAATGTTGATTGAATTCTATGATGAAATATGGAATTACCAGCTTGGCGTATCCGTGGCTGTCCAGTATGAGGTTCTCAGGCTTCAGGTCTCTGTATATGATGCCTTTGGCGTGCAGGTAGGCGAAGGCTTCAACCACACAGGCCGTGTAGAATCTGGTGGTTGAATCTTCAAATGAACCCCTGAAACACAAACAGGTCAAAAACTGTGAGACTGACGGCTCTCTGAGGTCTCTGTTCAGAGGTGTTTTGATCCTTTGAAAGTTTTAGGTTTACTGAAAGTACATCTGTAACTTCCTGCTGCACTGTGCTAGCTGTCTTTAGTCGTTTCTTGTCTGTCTGCAAACTTTTACTAATACCTATTGCATTTTAGGGTTTCTAATAACTAAAATAAACATTTGTAAGTATTTAATCTGCAGGTTAGTGGATGTTCTAATACAGATTGCAAGTCTCCAAAGTCCAAGATGACGTCTTCAGATGTCTTCATGTGTCTCACTTATGGTCCAAAATCAAATTCAGATTGCAGTGATACAAAACAGAGAATCTTCTCATTTGAGCAGCTAATACTGCCAAAAGGCCAAAAAAAACTCTCCTTTAACTCAATCCAGCCTTATCCAGTACTTTTTTAAAAAACAGTTAAATCTGCTATATCTGGAGTTTCATTTGGTCTGATCAAATTGTACTAACTCATAGATACCAGCCCACTACATGCTTGCAATGTAAATGAAAATTAGAGAAATACCTGGATTTGTCCCTTTATCAAGATCTGTACCAGCAGTTAGTGAGTTCTATTTTGAGTTGAATTCTCAACCAACCAACCAAACAACCAACTAACCAACTAACCAAACAACGGTGAAAACATAACCCACCTGGTGGAGGTAATAAGTGTAAGTGTTAGGATTCATCACAACAGTTTTGAAAAACAGCGCATGATATTTTCTGTCGATGGATGATGAACTGTGTGAGGTGTTACCTGTCTCTCAGTATCGTCCACAGCTCTCCTCCCAAGCAGGCCTCCATCAGCATGTACAGATATTTACTGTCTTTAAACGTCCGGTACAACCTGAACACAAACAGGAACAACTCGTCAGAAACTGAGAGGAAAAATGAATGGACACTATAACATTTATCTCTGGGGAGTTCATGTTTGTTGTCATATTTTATCTTTGAACCGTTTATTAATTTATTTTGATGATGATGGTCATCGACTGACCTGACGATGAAGTCAGAGTGCGCCTCGGTCATGATGTGTTTCTCCGCTCGGATGTGTTCCTGCTGTCTCGTGTCGACGATGTGACGCTTCTTCAGGATCTTCATGGCGAACGTCTTCGCCTCCTCGTTCTTCAGCTGCACCTGAACAAGAACAAACATCCAGTCAGCATCACACCTGGACAGGAAACAACCCCCTTTGTTGTCATGTTCAGACTCAAACCAACAGTGAACATACGTATCACCTCACAACATACATACTGATTTAAGTTATTTCTCTGAAGTCATGACGCACTGGTAGAGAAATGTGGTCTACATGAAGACATAAGTTCAACACATTAAATATTTAATGTAGAAAGTCATAAATATGAAACTATATATGCCGTGAGCTGCTGATAAGAAGCTTCCAGGACATCGTAAAGTCTTGTAATAATCAGTGACAAACGTTCACTTTTAAAGTCCCGTAGCAGAATGTAACATAATGTATCGTAGCACATCGTAACGTGTCACTTATAGTCATGTTGGAGTAACGTAACATGTCATAACGTAACCTGACATTACGACGTCATCAGCAAAAGAGCCGATCAATCGATGCTCTCCTCATATGTTTTTTATTTTAGCTCAATTCAAACTGAACGTGCTGCTTCAGAGCCGCCCGTGATCGATCTGTTTCCATTTGGTTCAGTGGTTTTTTTTTTACGTCGTGTGTTCGTGTTTGTAAACATGTTCGGCTTTAAAGACAAATGTGGAATAAAGCTGCTGTGTGATAGAAAATACCTGCCTGAGTAATAAAAGTCGTGTTGAGGGTCAGACTGACAGTCTGGAGGTCAGGTTTTTCCTCAGAGCAGAGTTACACGATTACTCAACAACTATAAATATCTCCAGAGGGCTGATGGGAGACCCTGAGCAGGGAGCCCTTCCTGTTTTTGGGCAAACCCTTGCAGGGCTTCCCCTTCGACCTTCAAAACCATCAAACCCCGCCTCCTGCGGCAGAGACACTCGACCCTCGCTGCTGCAATGCACCACCCGCTACGTCCTCCACACCTTAGACTCACACCTTGTGTACACTGAGAGCACTAACACAGTCTGGTAAAGCCAACAAATAACTAAATGTCTGGTTATAGAACTGAGAAACTCATTAAGACACAAAAAACTCAAATATCTTTGTTCCACTGTGGTTCTCCGGGTTAATACTGTTCCTTACAGAACCCCAGAGAATCCTGCGGGAGCCCAGACTCTCAATCACATGATTACTGGTTTCCAGTTACCAGCACTGATACTTTACTGGAAAGTTACTGCAAATAGCTGAGAGCACACACACACACACACACACACACACTCCTGTACAGAATATACTATTAATCAGATCAAATCTTGAAATACAGAAACTGAAAGCTTTCTTGATCCAACACAGTGAAAAATAATCGTCAACACTCTTCCTCCATGACGAAGACGAGACGATGATCTTTGTATGTTTTGTTTATGCTGACGGACCTTCAGTGTCAGCGGTCGGCTGTCAGACATTCAAAAATAAACAGAAACTGGTGTCAACCCAAAGGTAGTTTTAAAACTGATCTGAGACTTTTCTAGAACAGCATGAGATGTTGATTATCACCACACTAAGATGGAAATCTTAAAACCTGCATCATTCATTATAATCACTGAATATCTAATTTTCTGTAATCTGACATTTTATAATGTTGCCAGATCGTACCAGCTCGACGCGTCCGAAGCCGCCGACTCCCAGCGTGTCGATGATGTTGAAGTCGGTCAGCTTTAGACTGGAGAAGAAGGCGTTCTCTGCCTCGTACCTGCAAGTACAAAACACAGCGATGCCTTCACTGAACACGGGAAACAGAACTTTAAACATTTTCAGGACATTTTGAAAGATGAACCATGTTTCCCGGATCATCTTTCATCAAGTAAAGATGATTTTAAATGTTATTTAATCAGATGCCAGCGCTCTGCCTGACGTCATGTTATACCTGCAGCATTTGACCACATGGAAGAACGGGAACTTCTTGGAGGTTTGGATGGAGAAGGAGGTGATGGGGAAGGAGGAAGAGGAGGACGAGGGAGGAGCAGGGAGGCTGGCGATCCGCTCTCTCTGCTGCCTCACTGGGACCGAAAACAACTCTCTCATCTCCAGACGTTATTTAATCCACAGATATGGACCACACAGTCTTTAGTTAATTTTCTCCCCAAAGAACTGGTTGAGTTGAGTTCTGAAACATAAACTACTTCAAGAATATGATTCTTGGAAATCTTAATGGTCTGGTTCTTTATTCTGCAGACAAAAGTCTTCAAGTTCCTTCAAAACTTGGAGCAACGGCTCTTGATCAAAAGTGTCCAAGTTCAAACCCAAACTCGTCTTCGGTCCTCACGAAAACGTTCGGCACAGCGTCCGCAAGAGAGCCGTCTCAAAGGAAGAGCTCCAGGTCCAGTTTACATGGTGAGGGTTGGGCCGATGACGGCAGAAAAGGTTCGATGCCTTGGTCTGGTGTGACCGGTGGTGCGGTGAGGTTGCCAGATCCTCCAGCTCTGTGCGCAATAAGGTAAAAAATGATGCCGGTTCTGAGCCGAGCGGGACGCCGTGAGAATCACAAAAAAACTGACAGCAGTGTCGCAAATAGAAAATATCACAACTTCTTTGTACTACTGATAGATTTGGATGATAATCTATCTCAAGTTCTGCTTTTTCACCCTGTTTTATTGTCTAGACTGCAGGCTTGTCCAAATCCAACTGAGCACGCTCCTACAGAAACTAGGACTGAGGAAAGCTTCTGAGAGGTTTGTCCTTTTAGTCAAAGCAGCATCCACGTCTGCTCCAGCTGAGTTCTGCAGGGTGTAATGCCAACCTGACAGGACACGCTGCATGGCGGGAGGCTGCTGATGGTATTTTTAGCACGTGGAAACATTGCTCAGAGGTTCACCCAGTAAACGAACCTCAGTCATTAAACAGACCGACAGGAGGCTGCGGGACAGACTGTCCCGACCTCAAAACCAGAGGACACCAAGGATCCAACACATTTAAAGGGAGGTTTTCCTGCGAACGGCATCTATCGGTGGCTCTGTTTATTATTTACAGTCATTTTATACATTTAATACATTTACTAAGTTTGTAGTTTTAATTAAAAGTTTACCTAGAAAGCAAAATTCAGTTCATCTCCTCACTTCCAATATAAAGTCAGGTGAAGTGTCGTAGTCCACAGAACAGTTCTGCAGCTTCACAGTAAAACAGAGTTGCAGCGTTCTGCTAAACACCTGAAGCAGCTGAGATTTGATTTAGAGGAGGATGACTTTATATCATCAGGAGGAGGAGAGGATGACTTTATATCATCAGGAGGAGGAGAGGATGACTTTATATCATCAGGAGGAGAGGATGACTTTATATCATCAGGAGGAGGAGAGGATGACTTTATATCATCAGGAGGAGGAGAGGATGACTTTATATCATCAGGAGGAGAGGATGACTTTATATCATCAGGAGGAGAGGATGACTTTATATCATCAGGAGGAGGAGAGGATGACTTTATATCATCAGGAGGAGAGGATGACTTTATATCATCAGGAGGAGGAGAGGATGACTTTATATCATCAGGAGGAGAGGATGACTTTATATCATCAGGAGGAGAGGATGACTTTATATCATCAGGAGGAGGAGAGGAGGACTTTATATCATCAGGAGGAGGAGAGGAGGACTTTATATCATCAGGAGGAGAGGAGGACTGAGTTTACATGTTTGGGTGAACTGTTCATCTAAGCATTATGCTGTAAAAAAAGAATATGTCAACCAAGGAAAGAAAATATTTTATTATGTTGATGAGAAACAGTAATAAGTGTACATTC
>OMLP01018571.1:0-15145 GCA_900302685.1 Spondyliosoma cantharus
GTTGAGAATGGGAGGATTTACTCAAAACAAACCCACACAATGTTTAAAGTAAGTGGAGTTCAGGGGAATGGGGGGGGAGGGCAGGGGTACGCTACTGAGGGATGGACGTTAGGTCCATAAATTGTCCTCCTAACACCCAGTATGAGCAGGGGACATGATAGAGAGTAATCATGCCAACTGAGGACTGTCCTCGCCCGAGCCTGGAATACATCTTCGTCTCCACCTCATGAATTCTCTTCAGATTTTCTTGTATAAAATGTTATTTTAATCACCTTTATTTGGATTCAACAACATAGGCTATATTTCTGTTTCTGCACACAGAATGTTGATTGATGCCTGATTTCAAAATTTCAAAAGATGCAATCCAATAAACTACGAGATTACACCTAATTTATTGTCATGTGTTGTCGTAGAATGCACAAAAGCACACACATACAGACAGACGTGTTAAAATGTGTAAGGTGTGTTTTTTCTGAAGCCTTTTTTTTTTTTTTTTTTTTTTTAAAGTGAGAGGACGAGAAGTTAGAAACCTGACATCACACTCGACAGTTTTCAACGTTACCTTGCATTAGCTGGAAGGAAAGTATCGTTAATGAAACAAATGTTGGTGGACTCACTTTGACAGCAAGGTAAACATTTAAACAGACGTGCTAGTTATTACTGCACGATTTCTCATGATGAACGCTTGCAGTTTGGAGTTGTGTCGGATGCTTGAACATAACAAAATGGTTGTAGATCGAAGAGAAAGGTCACTGACTGTCTCTACAACCCCCGATGACAGTGAAGTGGCTGCTCCTGGTCGTCTGTATGGATAAATGGTATTTCCCAGGATGCTACTGAACATTTTTCAGTCAAATCATGAATGAAGATTTGAAGGGAAAATGTAATGAGTAAATATTAAAGCTTGTGTGACGGGTTTTCTTGAGTTGTAGCCGCGGAAAAGCACACTTTCTCTGATAAAGTGTCAATGCTGTGAATGTATTGTAGCTATATGAACAGTGGTCCAGCTGTCTGTGTTGGCTGACAGATGAGTCCTGCAGTCTGACACACTGAAGTTAAATAGACAGGACTTCCTGGTTGGTAGTAAAACTAACATGAAAATGATCAAAGATATGATTTAACTGATGGCCAAGTTAAGGATGGGTTCACCCAAAAATGTCAATTTAGTCATCGTTTACTCACACCCCCTCACGAGCTAGGGTGCATCGAGGGTGTAAATAACGTCTGGGCCATTTCATGCCTGTTTTAGGTTGTTTTTGTTTACGTTTTTAAAACAAGTCCCCATCTACTTCAGTTGTTAAGGAGAACCCTTGCTACGCTGTTCTGCTGTGAAGCTCCAGAAAAGTTTTGTGGACAACAAAACTTCCTCCGACTTTCCATGGGCAAGAGGTTGAGTAGATAAATCACTAAATCTTATTTTTCTGGGATAATTTATCCTTTAAAGCAGCATCAACAACAGCAAAAGTGATCCCACCACACTGCCAGGGCCTTTTTTTCCCAGGAAAATCTCATCTAATCTTAATTTCTGGTATAAGCGTGTGTCTGTTTCCTGCCAGATAAAGTGAAGTGAAGGGGAATCGGGAAGTGAAGATATTTTCTTTCAGAGGTCCCAAATTCAATTATGACTTTTTGGTCTGACCGAAGCTTTGATTAGGATGCGACACAGAGATCTTACAATACAACCATCTTTCCATTCAACTAATCACTGCGAAAACAGTTCTTTCTCTTCTTTAATCCTTATTGAACGGGACAAGAAAACTGCACGGTGGATGTAGACTGTAGCAAGTGATAAGAATATAAAGCGGGTTGCTCAAGGAATGCAACCACACCAGCTCTCAAATATTTAACTGCACTGCAGTTTGGAAGAAGTTGCTGTTCAAAATAATCTGTCAGAGAGCATCAGGTAGGTCAAAGTGGGTTTCAGTATCACTCTGAAAAGAGACAGTTTGCTCTGAAAGACCAAGTATTGGCACCTATCCTGTAGTTCTGCTTGCCTGCGGCCCAATCCTAAAATGAAATCTGTGGCACCGTAGCCAATAGCTGACTCACCTCTGCAGAACGTGGACCACTGTGACAGTCCAAGGCTGAGATGCTCGCAAATACCTCCACTGGGTTTGCACAACCTTTTAGACACACTGCCACACCCGCCTGCCCTTCACTGGCGGAGAGCTCTTTCAAGCAATAGCCTTGAATTAAGTGATGCTATTGTAGTTCGCCTGGGGCGGCGAATCCCACTGAACAGACTTGGATTCCACGTTTTCACCCGGCTGAGCGTGCACAGGCCAAGGCATTCAAAGCATAGATTACTCTGGTCAAAGCCAGGAATGAGGTCAGCACAGCAGGAGTCCTTCTAGATGCAGTTGAGCCTCCAGTAAAGCTCGTCTATGGGCATTTCAAAATCTGGTTAAGTCGATTGGAAAAATAAACAATGAGCAGCAGTGGCTCTCACAGCAGTCACAGTTTCTGTGCAGGAGCTGTGAACTGATTGGCGTGTGCGCAAAAATCAGGGCATTATGTCGCAGAGTGAGGGCAGTAAGCCTCCAGAGGAGAACGCACACAGTTTGCCCGTGAACGTAGTCGGAGTCTATCCCAGATATTCCCAGATGGAGTTAGAGAGTAAAGTGAGAAAGATTTACTGCGGTGTAGTCTGAGAGGTTCGAGACGATCAAATAAAGCCACATAAGCTGCAACTTACCTGTTAGGTAACTGCACTGATACGTGTATATAAATCGTGAAGAAATGTTTGCCCTCCATATATTACAGTATCTGGTAGAGATATGGCTCAGGACCAGAGATTGTAGATCAAATATTTTTACTATAATAACCAGGCAGTAGGAGGTCAAGATATGCAGTTGAGCAATGTATAACTCCTTCCAACAAGAAGGGCCATGTTTTTTTAAAGGAGACATATTATGTTGATTTTCAGATTGATCGTAGGTTTTACAGGCTTTAGTGTTCAATAAACAAATCAGTTTTCTTATACCGTCAAGTGACGCGGCTCTGTATTCCCCCTTTGTCTTGAACGCTCTGTTTTAGCTCCTGTCTCTTTAAGTCCCGCCTCCTGAATACCAAGTCTACTGTGATTGGCCAGCTCAAACACGCCTGAGCCAGCACTACTAACAGCAACAGAGTAGCTATGCTGAATCAATTCTTACGGGCCAAGTAGCTTTTAGGCATGAATTACGCATAGGTGTAACATGGTGACATAAGGTGATGTCACAAAGTCACAGAATTAAAGGCGGGGCTACTGATGTGGCATTTCAGGAGCAGTGTTTTCTTTGGGAGAGAGGAGCTTGCGGACCTTTCTGACCTTTTTTAACTTTCAAGATCTTTTATGTGCACAATAACCTACTGTCTATAAAACTGAAGAAAAGTATAATAGGTCTCCTTTAAACTCAGATTTAAAGATCAGATAGTTGGGTATTAATAACTGACACGTAAATTGTCAGATTATCATTTTATGAATTTCAAAAGTCATAAAATGTATTGTTTAGGCTTAAAAACACCAATCAAGTAAGTTTAGAAGAAGTAGTACTCACCAGAGTGTTTGCTGCTATGTACCCATGTGCTGATTTGTCTGAAACAGAAAGGAACATTTTTCTTGAGCAGCATATAAAAGCATTTTCCTTTCCTTTTTTGAATATCATGTTATTGTTTTAACAGTATTTCGTTGTTGCTCACCTCCCGAGGTGAAGCTCATGTACTTCTGGTTGTTGACGGTCTCTTTGGAGTCGTAGAACTTTAAGACGTCCAGCACGGCCTGCGGGTTCTTCTTCTGCTCCAGCTTGGTGATGTTCGAGGTCTGTAGGAGTCGTGCCCACTGCTCTGGGATACCCTGCGCGAATAGATAAGAGGTCAAATGTTCAGACATTTTAGCTTGAGGGCAGGAGCATGGGTTGTTAATAGTCCTTCAACTGCAACTAGAAACTGCTGAAAAATGTAGATGTGGGGCTTCTGTTGTGGCATGCGGGGGTGGACAAGTGATTGCTAAACGGTCAAGAGTTCAACGGTCAGCTGAGCGAGCGTATATGTTTAACTATAATATTAATCATCTCGTTTGGAGTTGAAATCATTGAAATAACTACATCAAAGTATTGTCCATGATCTCTCCTGAGCATAAAAGACTAAAAGACAGTGGGGAAACATTCTAGCCTAACAATTACTTGTTGATTTCACATTTCAGCTTCTGCACGATTCTGCGAAACAAGATTGAACATGGCCAGAATACTTTTCCTACACAGCCGAGCTAGCTGTTTCCCCCTACTTCCAGTCTTTGTGCTAAGCTACCTGGCTAACTGGCTGCTGCAGGGTTTTCACTAACGTTTAATGCACATATATGAAAGTAGTATTGTGAACAGTGAATATGTTTAATTCACAATATGTCAAAAAAAAAATTCCATCAAGGCATTGCCACACTTGTTCAGCATGTTGTAATGTGCATTAATACACATTGAGCCTTAAACAGAAGCTGAATGTCAATCAACAAAGGGTTTCATTCATGCCATCTTGTAAACTTGTGGTTATTTTTACACTTAAAGCAACTGTCTGTGGTGAATGGTCTGCTGTTCTGTTGGTGTTATAGGCGCCTTGGACGGGGATCAAGGGGCAAATCAACAGTAATATACTGTTTCCTCCCAGAAGAACCATGAAAGAAGTGAAATCAAAGTGGTTTTAGTTTAATCTTGTCTTAATGGGGCTCTGTGTGTCACACAGGCGCACAGCTTATCAAACGAACAAGGAACTACAGTATTTGTTACTGATGTCAGGGACCGAGTGCTGTTCATTTGGAAGTCAAATAGACCCGAATACACACAGTGCTCCTGAGTATGAGTGGTTTAAAGGGAATGATGATAAGTCCTGGCTTGCTCATCCATTATTTAATGAAGTAATGGATGAGAAAGCCAAAACAAAGATGAATAGACAAGAAATTTAAGGTGCAGCGCATCTTTAAAGATTCATAATACAACACGATGATGCCGCACCACTGACTGGGTCCTCGAAAAGGAGCTACAAATGTCTCTGTGGGATCAAGAACTGATCATTAAACCTTAATAAGCTTGTGATTTGTTGCTGTTGTACCGAACCACTCAATGGTAAAGAACATTAACAGATAAAATAAAAGAAGAAAATATCATGTCATCTAGACTTGTGCTTGAATAAAATATCTACTGCAAAATGAAACCGCAGCTTGTAAACGTAATTTACCAAGAAACGCTAAAGGATTCTAGTGCAGGTTTCAGCCGACAGCCGATTTGTCATTCAAGTCACTTGCAATACCAACTTTACGTGGAGGAAAATGTATTCATACTTTGACGCAATCACCTCAGGGAATTGTGATTTTTAGAAATGTGTGCCTGAGACTCTGAGAGTTTTCGAAGCACACCTGTCCCTGTTTATACTCCTGATTGTCAGGTGGAAGAGAAACTCACCGTGAATTCTCCTGTTACAGCATCAAAGCCAACATGAATGGTGTGTTCAAAGTCTGAGGGTAGGGATATCTCAGGACGTTCCTTCTCCTTCTTCTTGTTCGCTACAAGAGACGAAAACAGAACCTGATTACAGCCTGATTTCGAGTGCTTTTATAGACAGGATGATAGTGAATAAAGTGCAAAAATGAGGCGCCGAGCCTGAAGGTGACTCGTAGGGGAGGGATACTCACTCTTGTCTCCCCCTGGGAAGATGGAGCGCAGGCGGACCTTCTTGTTTTTCTCTTCAGGAGCCATTGGAAGCGGTTTAGAGGCGTGATTCAACAATGAAGAGTCTCGGGAACTACTGTTCATTCTCAAGGGGGGGGCTGGTGGTTTCTCTTCAATATCAACACTATCAGACATCTTTAGTAGCACTCACAATGTCCTGTGAGAGAGAGAGAGAGAGAGAGAGAAAGAGAGAGAAAGAGAGGGGAGGAGAGAGAAGGTCGGTGGTTAAAAGTCTGGGAGTAGATCAGAGGCAGAGGGAGAAAAATGTATTCTGCACGCACCTGTGCACGTTCACCTGTGATGTTTTCAACATTGATTTGCCTCACATTCCAAAGCCCAAAGATCAAGACAGAAAAAAAGCAACGGAAATCCATGTGCGAAATTGAACAACCAGTGAACTGTTTTGCTTCAACGATCACTTGATTATCAAAATTGAGTTTTGTCGACGGTGATGTCTTATCGTTTAATTCTTTTACTATTTTCAAACAGTTTATTTTTGGTGAATTTTTTGTAGAATAAAACGATTGCTGGCGAAACCACACTATTAAGCTTAGTCTTTGCTTAGGTTTACTGACAGAAGCAGAAGAAAACTTGCCTTTTATAACTTGACAACAGGTTTCGGGGGTTAATACAGACATGTAATACACATGACACATGACTGAATATAGACTCACACACTCTTGATGAGAAGGAAAAGTACACAACAAAGACAAATTAGTAGGATCGCTTCAGTAATTCAAATAATTAGCTTAGCAGCACATCTAAACAACTGGAATATACACAAAGCATCTTCAGAGCTTTACATGGTCCATTTTCACATTTCATATTATGATGGGCAACATTGTCACAGCTTATAGTTATCATTGTTTCCAAAAGAAATTGGCACTGCAGTATATTTATCAAAAAACTTCTTGATTGACCTTTAAGTACACATCTTTTAATCGACTAATTCTTTCAACATCACTACAGTGACACGACTTTGTACCTGTGACTCAACTCTATTTGATAAACATCTGACATTAAGGAGTTTTGCACAGATAATAGTTATTAGCGCAGAGATGCAAAGTAGGTGTTGCAGAGGATAGCGTGAATCTCTTTCCTTGGTGGCTGGTAACATGAGTGTGGCAAAATATCTTGATAGACTTGATGGCTGCATTCAGACAGATCTAACACTCAAGAGTGTGCTTTCAGAGTGATGGCCTATTTTAGCGGAATCCTGTTAAGGCGTCACTGGCTGCAGGTCTGAAAAACTCTCTTGTTTATTTTCTAGCAGACTTTAGAGATAGACACAGCTTCTAAAACTGTGATTGTAACATCAAAAAAAGATCACTGTATGAATCTTATTCCCTTCCTGTTTGAATGGAGGTTTATTCGGAGGCGAGGTGGAGCCGTGGTGTCCAGTGGGTCTGTTCAGCTGTGAAAAACGGTAACCAGGAGTTGATTCTAAGAGAAACTGGCAAGGGTAAACGTTCCCATCGCTCATCCTCTCATCTTTCATCATCCCACTTCCCCACTACCATCTTAAACTCCTTCACTGCCTCACCCCGAGGCCAAGCCCATCATGTGATGTGCGGCACGACCGTCCCAGAAAAGCGGGCCATTCCAGGCCGCCCCCTCAGTGGAGACCTACATTAACAACAACAAAGACCACTCCTCGGCTCTTAGACGGCGCTCGCTGCCTCGGACAAATGACACATGTGCCTTCCGAGTGGCCTTTACAATTTTATGTAACCACCTCCTGCACGAGACAAAATCCCTTCCCTTAAGAATTTGTTATGAGTGAAGGAGCTGACTTACATTGATACGATGATAGGAAGTTCTAGTTTCACCAGACATGTGTACAGTAACAGCATTATTACAGAAGAGCTGGTTTTCCCTTCCTACTGTTTCCTTGTGATAAATACTGGTCAGTAATGTGCAATTTCCTGAGAAACCAATTTGAACAGGACAACCTGAGCGAATATAATCCCACAGTATGTGTTTATTGTCTTTTTAAAGGGGCAAAATGTAGGTATTTTTGTCGAAAACATTCCAAAATTAACTAAAATGATCAATAGAATGTAATTAAATGACAGTCTTTACTTTTACATACATTACGTTGTCTTTATATCTACTGTAACTCTATTGGGGTTAGCATGCTGACCCTTCCCATTCCGGTCCAAAGCTCCTGTGCTTCTGAGCTCCCAGTTTGGACTGCTAGCTGCACGGCTAACTGCGCTAACTAGCAAACGGCAACTTCAGTTAGCAACAGTGAGCAGTTACTCTGGTGATATGCTGCCCCCCTATTTGTTTGGACTGTAATTTAGACAGGTGGCCAATCCTTGCATATTGCTCCTTTAACTACTGCAGAATTACTTTTTAACAGTTATGCAGATGTCTGACGAAAACTAAACAGCCAACGCAACCACTAAACACCAGGATTATGAACTGATGGATACTTTTAAAGCTCATAATACATCAATTTAGAGTCCTTCATTTCCTTACCACTACTGGATTAAGTACAAGTTTATGTCAACAATGAACTTGATTAAGTCAGCGTACTTTAAATTTATCTCCATAAGCGAGGAACAGTCTCTCATCTAATCCAACAGTTCTTCTTCCCTTGAATTGCATTAAACATTAATGAGTAATTAGGCTGATTCTGATGTTTTATTCATATAAACTAGACGACAAAATATTTGCCAATGCTTTTTATGTGGAGAAGTCTTTAAGATCAAACACTGATGGAGATAAAAAGACTGCCAACACAGTCTTGATGTTCTCTAATAAACTGGACATTTTTTTTCCTGCTCCCCTCTGCTCGGTGATGTGATGAGAATAAGATTTGTTTCAACTGCATTGTGATCCTTCCAGTTAACAAACTTCTCTATAATCGCCGCAGGAAATCATTTGGTAGACAGTGGTGATAGCAGCGGGGACTTTTCCTGCCCTTTCAATGCCAATGTCATCTATCATCAATCGTCACTTAAGCGCAGACGCAACAAATGGTCGGACGACAGTAAAGAATTAAAAATAAACTGCGGCTTCTGTCTGATCTAGGTGACACTGATTGTATCTATGAGAACCAACTCAGTTACCCTTACCTCTCAAAACAGGTAATTCCTGACCGATTGGTTAACTGTACAAATAAAGGTTACATGCTGATCCGCTTTTCTATCTGTGAATAGCCAGACAGCTACAGAGAAACTCTCTATGATTTTACTAAGCTAGTATGTTATTTTTATATTGCTGGTATATTTTCAGGATGTACTGGTGGTGGAAGTTTCAACCATGCTGGGTGATTTCAGACAACAGCTGCAAACGTGTCCTCTCAGGTCGGACGACAGGCGTGTCACTGTCAACAAAACCTGCTAAAACTCTTGTTTACAAAGGAATGTCACAATGTTGACATGCCGAAGCAGCGCGGGAGCCGCTGACAACGTGGCTGTCACAACGCCTGAGAGGCAAAAAAAGCAAACAGGAAGTTGCCGGGACGAGAGGGTAGACGTGTTGAAGGCGCACAGATTGTGCCACCTCACCTGAGTGAGCCTGAATTTCACATCAAGGGAGGAGGAAGTCCGAATGATTGCGGCAAAAAAAATAAAAAATAAAATAAAATTACTAAGCAGGGCTCCAGACAAATGAATATTAGGAGCAACAGCAGAAAATGTAGGAGCACCACTTAAATGGACATGCAAAGCACATTGCTCTAAAATATGGAAGTTTGGCTTATTAATTTAATTATCTTAAAACAAACTGTGTTCCCTTGGTGTAATACAATGATTATTTAAAAAACATAAATAAATAAAATTTGCTAGTCACACTGGTGCTCCTATTTATAAAATTTTGTCTGACTGTCTCTAAAAATGAACAGGATACGCAACTAAATGGTCACAGTCTCGACTACTGCAAAGTAAAGATTAAACTCCTGTGAGTCTTGAGAAGTATGTATTAAAAAGAGAAAAAGAGAATGAAAACATAATGTATCCCCCTTATCCCTACCCCCCATGATCCCTTGCATGAATTATGGTCGAGTCCTTCGTTTTTTTAGGCCGTATCATTAATCTATGAAGCTCTGGGTTAGTAAATTTATCTGGTGAGTAATACTAACAATGTTATTATTACTTAGCCCAGGCTAACACTTCTGAAGTTTAGAAAGTACCACTTGTGCATCAGTTTTATGATACTTTGTTACTTACACTAGCTCAAAGGAGCACTGGAAGTGTCACCCATCATAGTTTCCCTAGTGACCTCCCCAAGAAATTTACAACTGATCATTTAAGCAAGATTGGAGTTTTCCAGATTAACCCTGCAGACAAACAGGCTTCAAAATCAAAACAAAGGTTGCAACCGTTAACAGTTCGTGTCTCATTTCCTGTCTCTGCCTCTTGACCTGTCACTGTCCAATACGGGCGACAAACGCCCAGAAAAAACATATGCTAGGTTATGGATCGACGCTATGTCATCACCAAAATCTCCTCAGCCAAGTACAACACAAAACAATTTAAACCTTTATTAGCTTTGCCACAAAGTCAGGCCAGCTTACCTCACCTGGACTGCTGGCCACAGCATACCATAACTTGCACTGTAACTGATACATCTTCATCAAAAACGCATTCGAATCCGACACAGTGTTGCAGATAATCCCTCACATACTGTACATCCACCCCGTCTAGACTTGTTTTCCACTACAAAAAACGCACACGTGTGCCTCTGTCCTGGTGGGACTTATGCAGCTGTGACTGCTAATCCATTAACATAATCTTCTGAACACATACTACAGTATGTCATGAAGCTTTTATGGGCATGCACAGAACTGGATGTGCACAAGCCAGGCCTGACAACAGCGACCGGGATCCAATCAATCAGGTCGCTATCTGGTCAGCAAATACAGAGGAGGAAAATCAATGGCTGCAACATCAAATAATGACGACGTGACAGGAGGTTCTAAACCCTTTAAACTCAGAGCGGACATTTTCTTAGGGTTTATTGGGTGAGTCATACTGTACGCCCCTGCCTCATCGATACTGATGCGACGTGGACTACGCTTACATAAAACAGTGGAGGTATAGTGCACGCTCATAAATATGGTAATTCCAGTAAAACTGCCATTGGGAGAGCAGTGTGGATGAATTATGTAGTTGAAAAACACGTCTGACTTTGGTCACCTCTGCATTAGGCAGCAGCCAGCGAGGTTCTGAGCCACAGCAGCAAAACCACAAGAAACCAATTTCATTTATTAGGAATTAAGTCATCGCTGCTGTGTGGCTACTCGTCTGATCACCTGACTGACTGGCGGCTGCCGCAGCGGCTCCGCTGCACGGTCAGAGCGCTAAAGATGGCAGTTTCATGGAGGCCCAGACATTACTGATTCTTCACTCACATAAAACACTGACCTATTTACTGTGCAGACTGACAGGCAGGCAAGCAGGCAGGCAGGCAGGCAAGCAGTCAGTGAGCCACTGTCCCTGAAACAAGCAGCTCCTATTCCTGGAACACACATAGGCTAGTCTCTAAATGTGATAAATCAACTCGATGCCTGCCTTTTGCCTGATACTGAACATAGTCTTTGATGAGGCTGAACTCAGGGAATATCATGATGGCATCAATTTTTGTCAAAATGTTCAACGGCAGAAAAAATGCAGCTGCAACACTGATGCACATATGCTAATTTGTGTAAAATTACACAACCACAACCTTGTTCTGCTCGGCCTGCTTTGGTGGGACGTGACGTTTTGACAGCGATATACGAATGTCTAAAAAACACACACACACACACACACACACACACACACAGAACCACCACAGACACACCACCTCGACTCAGACATTACTGGGGATGTTTTCACATTTCTCCCCATGAAATATTAATCTATCCACGAAGAGCAGGCATTTTCTCTCCTCTTTCAAACATTAATGCTGAATTTGAATGGCTAACACAGGAAGAGGCTCTAATCTTGAGCCCATGGCGGCCCAGTAATGGCCCCCGCAGTGGGGGGAGGGCTCTATAAGCCCGGCTCTTCATGCCCCTGATTAGGACACGCTCTCTCTGTTTGACTTGGCTTTGGCTTTGGCTGTGCTTCTTTGAAGGATGCTGATTACTTGGATGGGATGGACAGTTAGAGGACATTCAAAGGATAAGGAGAAAGGAGGGGGGGGGGGACACTCCAGAGCCTCAGTTTTAGCATTGTTATCTTCTTTATCTTGCTGCCGTCTATACAGAACATCTACTAAGATCTGTAAACACAGAGACAGAGAAAGTTGGCTTATTCCAACCAAACACAAAGAAAAACCTGAAAGACTGAACAAAACCCAGACTCTTCACCCAGACATAAAGCACTGGAGGCCGACAGCACACAGATGTCAACATGTTACCGCACAAATGCTCCTCTCTCACATGGTGGGCCTCTGAAGGTCACAGTTAAACACACAGAGTCACTGTGTAGATGCCATCTCCCTTCAATTTCAAATAAAGGTTGGGGGAGGATGAGGAGGAGGAGTTTTGGCGCTGTGGTTGGGACTCTTCCTGAAAGGGACATGAGCAGAATTTATGGTCACAAGATCAAAACTGCATGTGGTCAAACATGCCACAGCATCTGAAAGGAAATCATCTAATCCAATTCTGGTTTTATCTATTTCTCTTATTTAACACAGTTGATATCCAAGAAGATCCATTCTCTCTGCTTCTGTAGATTCCAGTCTCCCTCTGACTGGGCGTGTCAGAGGGCGTAAACAGACAGTAGCCGATCTAAACTAAACCACAGCTGTAGGGCAGATATCATGGAAACACAATTGTTGCCATTGAAAGTCAAAAAACATAAATGTGGTCCAGACTTTTTGCATCAGGACTGTTGTCAGGCGACAGAGTTTGGGTTTTAAGTGTTTCTAAGGTTTCTCCAGCTGCCGTTAGCATGGAGCTCGGTGAGCTAAGTGGCCTTATTAGCTGACGGAAGCCTGAACACTGTCTCTTGGACCAACACATGCCAGTTTGATTACAGGGGACACGGTAGACGGAAGACAAGGCGGGCGGGGACGCCTCGCCTCTTACGGCACAAGGTGTCATTAAGAGGGAGCATGGGCTGGGGGCTAGCTGGTTAGCTTGCTCATCTATTCAACACAATACACAAACGTTTTTGACAACACCTCAGCACAGGATTAATCAAATTCTGTTGAAAATATTAGCTAAAATTCAGGCCCAAAAAACACGTATTCAATGTCTTGCAGAGAGTGACATGCAAATATTGATATCACTCTTACAACAGCATTGGTATAAACTAGTGCCAGCAGCCAGATTAGCTTAGTTTACAGTAGCTTAGCACAAGAACTGGAAACATGTTAAAAAAAAAAAAGCTCTGTTGGCTCTGTCCAATGGTTAACCAAATCTGCAACACTGAACCAGACATTTCCTAAACATTACAATGCAGTAATAATAATTTCTTTGTCTGTCGAGCCTCCACCTCTGTGGTTTGCCCTCCGGCCCCCCCAACCCCCTTTTTTTTTTTTTTTTTTACCAGACTCTGTAACTCTACTTTGCATACAGCTGCCAACGTCTGGTTCATGAAAGGGACAAGTCACAGCTACCTCATCAGTCTGCTTATAACAGGTGGCAGGTGAGACAGGGGTGTGAGTCTATCCTCAACTCATGAACTAAATCTTATTGAGTTCACTTTAAGTACAAATGTTTCTTTTTTTCAATATTTCATCAAGTGTAAAAAGAGCAGCAGTAAACATCTAGAGCCGTGTTTAATATAAACTCGATAATATATTAATGAAGCTTCATTACAAATTTGTAACATTGATTCCAGAAAGTGTGAAGTCATTTCTTTTTCGCCATGTGTTAAATTGCTTTTTGCAGCAGGAGAATTTCACTACAAAATAAACATGCCAAAATCAAACTTTTTCTCTCCAACTTCTATTTTTAGCTGATACTCATGCCTTGGGTGAAAACCGTGAAAATGTTGAGCATGGACATCTTTTAATCATGTTGGTATAAAAGGCTTATACCCGTTCATAATATGCTAACTAGAGCATGATTACACAATATCAAAGGCACACTGCTTTAAATGGCTTATTCACACTGACCTATTACGTCCGTCTGAGGTCTGAAGAACTGTCGATTCACATTCAGCTTGCTATCCCACCAAGAGAAGCCAGAAAAGGACAAGTAAAACGTTGATTTCTTTAAGCAATTTTGGTGTTATGCAATCCTATTTCACACACAGCACAAGTGCATAAACATCTCTAATCAGTAACCCATCATCTATTATTAGCCAGCAGCCAGATGTCTGTGTGGTCGTGTTTTTTTTATGGATTCACAAAAAAAAAAACTCTAGTTAGACACAAAAATTACACAGCAGTGAAACTGGGTCACACAGTAGTTTTGTATTGTGGATATAAAGATGAAAGAAAAATGAAATCTAGAGAACCAGGCATGGAAGAAGTGCTAAGATACGCCACTTAAAGGAACAGTTCACCTAAAAATGAAAATTCAGGCATTATCTAGGTATTCACCTCCGTGCTGATGGAAGGCAGGGTGAAGATTCGTAGTGCACAACGCATTTCTGGAGCTTCACAGCAAAAAAAGTGTTGCAGCAGCACTCTCCTGAACAACCCAAGTGGATCGGGAACTTGTTTCTAAACGTTTAAAAAGCAGCCGAATAAAACATGGAATGCTCAAAACAGCTAGTTCGGCGTAATCCAAGGTTCTGGGAGCCCCGAGATCACAAATTGATTTGAAAAAGATGTTATTTACATCCTTGATGTGTGGTCAACCTTGTGCAACCACTTGGGGAGCAGATGGGGAGCTCACTAACACTTCTAACTTCGCAGCTACAGTGAAGATTTTGGCTCTAAAGAGGATGTAAATAACGTCTTTACAAATCAATTTGGGATCTGTTGACTTCCTGAGACCCGTCTGCTTCAGTTGTTTGGGAGAATGCTGCTACGCTGTTTTGCTGTGGGGCTGAGTAGATAATGACTGAGTTTTTACTTTTGGGTGAACTGTTCCTTTAAGTGAAAAGTCGCCACAGTGTTAAAATTATGATTAAAATTCGGTCATTCAACTTTTTTGCGAAGATAGCGTAAGAGAGGTATTGGCATCAAATTATTTTACGGAAAAGTACAGGCGAATGTATATTAATTATATTATTGGTTTATAGTAATTGATAAAGGTGGGGCTGGCTGGTTTTAATCACTTCAGAGAGCTTGTTGATATAATAAGAATACATTTATTTGCACTGCTAATCTGAATCTGCAAAGTAAGTTGTTAGCTGTCTAATAAGTATAAGAGTAAAAGTCTTAAGTGGCAGAAAATTGCGTTGAGTACCTTAAAATTAGGTATAGTACTCGAGTAGACATACTCATTTATCGCCCACCCCAACCACTTATCTCAGGTTGAGCAGTTTTGATGTTGTTTTTCCAAGAATCTGTTAAGATTACACATCGCTTTTAGATTTAATACTCATTTAAAT
>OMLP01018571.1:15165-32972 GCA_900302685.1 Spondyliosoma cantharus
TAATACTCATTTAAATCTAAATTGTATTACTGAAACGCACTTTTTGTTTGTCGGCTTTGTTTCCCCCACATTGATCTTGTTCCAGTGCGACTCAGCAACAACGCTTAACGAGACTGAAAAAGCATGACAATTAGGAAAAAAGAAAAAAGAAAACCTCCTGGGATGACTCCCTTACTATTAACTAACTGTCCGCTCACATGTTGTGGGACAAAACACTCCTCATGTCCAAAACAAAGGAGCGAAAAAACTGGTTATTCTACACACGAAACCCAGTTATTTACCACAGCCTACAATTCACCGTGACTCTCATTTTACCAGGCAGGATCCTTTCCAAAACTCCCCTGCTGGGTCGGCTTCAGAGCACGCTGTGTCATTTAATATTTAGTTTGGGTGAACTCCCCCCCTCCTCCATTGCTGCGCTCTCATATCCGCACATGAGCGTGTACGCACAGGCAAACTGACACACACACTCCGGCTACACGTCCACAACCTGTCACGTTAGTTTACCCTTTTTCAGCATCTCAAAACAATAGTGCTGGTAGGTGTTCGTCGAAAATGTAATTAGCTGTGCGCACAAGCCTTTTTTTTTTTTTTCATGTCGGCAGCAGAGGTAAACAACATTCGATTAAAAGCACGCAATAAAACTATTGAACAGACGCAGCTGACAAATCTGTGACACACTGTGTTCTGACGGTTTGAGTTGCCCTCTCGGGATGAGTTACCAGTGGAATTAAAGTGCTCGACAGTGGAGCAGTTTTATCTGTCAGGTGGAAAATGTCTTTCAAAATGGACTAGCAGCGGCATAGCAGTGCTTTTATAACACGGAGGCTCATTCTGACGAGCGGACAAACACTGTTATTTCTCAGCTCACTGACAGCACTGTGTCTGTTTTGATGAATATTCATTTGATTTTATTCAATGCCCATTTCTGTAACTGTTGGTTTATTCTGATTTCCTGTCTGACAGACGATTTGTTATACTAAGGAACTGTGATGGTTCTCCTATTGTCCCCTGACAGAATGACCTACTGTACCTTACCTGAGAGAAAGATGTATCTTACTTTCAATCACATTTCATGGTCCGCCTTAAAATATGAAACACTCGGAATTATTTTTTTTGCTTAACCTTGACTTGCAAACAGGAACATGACGAAGGCAGAAATGTGTGGCTGCTGTTGGCTTGTTGGCTTTAGTGCCGTCTGATTGACGCCACTAAATTCAACAGATTGAATGCCTTCTTTTGCTTTTATTTGAAGGTTGGGAGTTCATGGAGACTTACAGGAAACACTGGCAGAGTCACACAAAAACACTGCAGTCATTAATGATGCATTTCGGACCACTAGGCCACACGGGTGCCCAAAACCTTGAATACTTCATACCATTTTGACATTCCTTGTAACCCTCGTATAGGCTCCGTGTTTGTGGCTGCAACCCATGAATACATGAATAGAGTGAATACACTGTACCAAGCCATACAATATATCAGTCTCTGACATGACAAGAAAGAGTCAGCAATGGTTCCCTGGAGGCGATTTGACTGTCCTTGACACTGTCCAACCATCACTGTACATATCTCTGAGATTCAAATATTATTCTCTAATACTGAATTTCATCAGTTTTGAGTCCATATCTCGGAATTCTGAACTTGCAAAAGCGTCGCATCGAGACACGCGAGATACGCCTATTCTTGGTTATCGAAAACTGCGACGAACAGATTCCATCACTGTAGCTCCTCTTGAATCCCACTGTACTCCGGCTCCTTGAGTTACACTTTAAGCTTGTGTCTTACCAACGTGTGAGCACCAAGCACAAGTAGGGCCGCTCACATTGTACCGTCCACTTAGAGACACCGGGGGGATTGTTTCCTATTTGGTATTTTTATTTTTTTTTTGCATTTTTTGTGTGTGTGTTTTTTTTGCATTAGTGTGGCATGGGTGGGCATATCTGAATGCCAGCTGGAGGCAGAGAGGGGAGTGGATTCCCTCCTGCAACGCCAGCTGGTGCACCTGCTCTGAGTCAAGTTGAAACGGTTAAAACTCCCCCATTGTAGGATATGTACATGCTGTCAGTGTCTACACCATTTTTTTTTTTTTACCCAGCACTTTATAGTTTGCATAAATGCAAAATCGGGTGTAGGTTGTTTTGAGGCTATGTAAGTAAAATCCTTCATGTATGGGAAGAGATGTGTGCCTCCATTGTGTCTGTGTATCTAGACAGCCTTGGCTCAGTGCGTACAGCTATACTGCACATAATCATAATCGTCTAGCTGTTGTCATCACTACAACTAGCCGTGCATTTAATCTCGATGAGCTCTCCCCTGCTAAATGTATATAGCAGCGGCATGATCTTGCATAAACAAATACTACCATGAGACTAATACTGGTGTCAACAAGTGAGTGAACTGAGAGGCAGCGTGTTGCCACACACAGAAGTTCCGCCTCCACGCAGCTGAGAAAAGAAACTGAATTCCTTACAGTTTATTCGGAGGTAACGAAAACTGTGTTACAACACCGCTATAGATTACCTTCAGTGTAAAGGTGTTATTTATTTGTGCCACAATTTCTTTCTGTCTGGAGTAACAAGTCCTGGATCACGTGGTCATGATAACAGTTTTTCTATGATTTTGTACTAAAACTGTGCCTATGTTTTCTTTCTGTTTTTTTTGTTTGTTTTTTTAACTCAACTTAAGATCTTGAGCACAATCGTTTAAATGCAATTCATGATGCTAGCGGTGCCTCAACTCAAACAATAAAAACAAAAGATGCATTTTGATGACATCCTAAACTAGCATGGGGTCATGGGAGCTGTTGTCTTCATTTCTAAACGACCGCCAATGCTGATGAAAATCTATCAACGCGATCGAAGTTTTTTTAACCACGTTAAACATTTTTTCATGCTCGCCGACATCCCTCCTCACTCTCTGACGTGTGTCATCTATGTTTCCTCGAAAGTGACAGCAACAGGCGACCGAATGAAACAAAATGATAGATTCTTCTGGTTTCAAAGGCGACATATTATGCCTTTGTGTTTTTTTTTTTCCTTTCCTCCAGTGTGTTATATAGGTTGTTGTTCATGTAAAAGGTCTTGAAAGTTAAAAAGACCAAAGTCCACACCAACAGAAGCTCCTCTCTCCCACCGAAAACCTGCTCCTGAAACGCCTCCCTGACATCATGCTTTGTCACCATGTCACACATTTGTATAATTTATGCCTATATTCGTGGTAGTGGTGAAGCTAACTGGAAGCAGAAAGCAGGACAGAGCCGACAAGAGACACACTGAGCAGTGGTGGCTCAGGCGTGTGTGAGCTGACCAATCAGAGGAGACTGGATATTCAGCACAGGAAAACTGGTGTGTTTTAATCAGCATACAAGCATGTTAAGTAAAAGCAAGAAGTTAAATTATAACCCTGAAAATGAGCATAATATGACTCCTTTTCCATTGTTGGAAATATTGAGCAAAATATAATTAAACGACTCAAGAAAATAGATCACAAAGGTTCGGTCATTTGTAGACTTTTTAATGACAATCTTCATCAAACTTCAGCTGAAGTTAAAGTCTCCCCAGCTGTTACATACACTGTCGCTGCTGGACTGAATGTGAAGGTCTCACCGCTGGAAACACAGCCAAGAGATCCACATGAGGGCAATCACTTCCTAACAGAAGAAGCAGTCTCCTTTTTGAACCACATCCGAGGTCATCGGCAGTCTTTTCCTTTTTTTTCTCATCTGGCCTTCAACATTTTACATTCTGCAGCTTCTTCCTCTTCAAGTTCAGGTGCCCCTCTGCAACTCTCTGCAAACTCTTGACCCAGTGAAACACTTGTTAATCTCTTTAACCACCTGAACCCCTTTTTCCTCCTTCACAACATTTCACTCCTTCATTCTCCGCAGCCTCGATCCATCCGGGGCATCTTGTCCCTGCGCACTTATCCCACTGTTAAGGCTTTAATGCCTCTTGATTTTCTGGAGTCTTGATTCCTCGCAAGACATTTCTCTGACTCTCTTGAAGACAAATTTGCAGTTTGCGTTTGATACATCAGAAACAGTTTAAGTCACAGAAGCTTCGTCCCGAACAGGGAGTGCATGGAGAGACACACACACACACACACACACACACACACACACACACACACACAGACAAGCCGCCCTATTCTAAGTAGCAACAGACATCAAGTAGGGAGATTACGGAGGGAGAGCTGTGTCAATGTGTCAGTGTGTGAGTGTTTCCTCTGTTACTCTCTCTCCCTGTCTCTCTCCATCCATCTCTCTCACTTACTCCCCCTCCCCTTTCTGGGACAAAATGGCCAGATGGCTTCCAATCCTACATGCTAATCCAGCAACACACAGACTGTAGCCCTGACACACCTACCACAAGACTACTGCTCCGCTTTAGACAGCTATGTCCTTAAACACACACAAACACCCCGGCACGAGGCCGCCGCACATTTATAAAACTGTCAACAGGAGTCCTAAACGATAACTACGGCGGACAATGGCGGCATAACTCATCCAGACTAAGTCCTCAACAGATGGAGGCCGACTTGTGTGCGCTGTGTGTCTCTACTATCATATTTCAGGCAGCCCAGTTAGCAGGCTACAGGCCAAGATGAGGTTCTGTGTCCACTGCTTTTGTTAGCTGAGGTGAGGTAAGAGAAGCTGTGTGTGTTGGGTTACACTGGCCAGTGGAAAACATGGGGAAGCCCAGAACTGCACGCTAAGCCATGGAGACATGCAGGCAGACACACTGGAAAAAGGATAGGTTTCACATTGCTTCGCTGTGCAAATGAAGTTCAGCCTTGCTCGCATTCGTCGCCTACGACAACGTTAAAATAAAAAGCGTAGGTCAGTTAATGTTTATACGCGCAGACTGATTAGATTACTTTAATTTCGCTAACAGGTTTGGGAAGACGCATAAAAACTCAAATCATTTAAATAAAGAAAAAAAGAAATATCTACTTTGTTCGTTTATCGGAGTGGCTGCAAATTAAGTAAGTCCTCTCGCAAACCTTCCTTTATTACATTGTAAACAAAGATGCTTAAAATCTAACAAATTAAATGCTGAATTTCAATCTCCTTCCTGTGATGGTTTAGAAAAATATCCCTCCCGTCAATCCTGCAGGTTAACTCTGACACTAGGGGTTCAGGGAAATGCTATGATAAAGAATATTTGTCTGGAACGAAGCAAAGTATGTGCAGTAATACTCTAAGTATGCAACATAAATCCATTGTTTATATGTCAGAGAAGAGGACTACTAATCATTCATGAAGTGGATTCTAGAGAACGCACCAACCGACTGTTCATTAAGTCAGGACTGTTGAAACAGGGCTGCAACTAACTGTTATTTTCATTGTTGAGTAATCTGTCAATCATTTTCCTCGATTAATCGATTGGGTGTTTGTTCTGTAACATGTCAGAAAGAGTTGGAAAATGCTGATCAGTGTTTTTTCAAAGCTCAAGATGATGCCCTTAAATGTTTCGTTCTGTCCACAACCCAAAGATTTTCAGCTTATTGCCATAAAGGACTAAAGAAACCAGTAGATGTTCACATTTAACAAGCTGAATTAAGAACATTTTGACATTTTTAGGGATATACATGGAATTACCTCAAGTATTACCTCAAAGAATTGTTTGTTATTAAGTTCATAGAGCATAAAAGGTGGTGTCAAAAAGGGTTGTTTAAATATCTTTTAGTTCAGAAAAATAATAATTAGGTTATATAGGAGGTTGACAGGTAAAGTGTTTTCTTATTTTGGTGAATTATTGTGTGCCGTTTTTGATTCTTTCTTTCCGATGTAAGTACAAATTAGTTTACTTTGATTGATAGACCATCTGTGCTTATTCTTCATGTATTTATCGAGCGAGTGGCAGGTAAAAGTTAGCTCCTTTTCTTTTATGGAACGGACAAAGGGTGCCGTGTTTTGAATGTGAATCGCCTTATGTACTTGCGTGCTATAGCTATGCTTGGCCATGAGTGAAACATATAAAGCGCGGAGTGAAATAAACAAAGATAAAAGTAATGGTAGCTTTGGTTGTGCTGGTTGATCACAGAGGCCAGTTGTGACAACACTTTAATTAAAACGCCATACCCATGATGAGCTTGATTTATGCCCGCACAATTCATGTTTACATGACAAACGGCGCACAGGTTGCAGTCTTACTTTCAGTTGCAGTATGACAGAACTCACATGTACAGTACAACAGATGTGACACATCACCATCTTTGGACTGGATTTCTTTCTTGGAAAATGTAACAGATTTCATGAGGTGCTGTTCCACCCAGACTCATACACACATGAAAAACACAGACATATTAACTGACCATTTGCATGTTAACAGAGATAAAGGTGTGATGAATATGTAATGCTTGTGGCATGTGGAGCGCGCCGTCTTAAGATCTGGAACGCCGACCAATTACCCGGCAACGGTTGCACAGATTTGTCGAGCAGCAGGATGCTATACATACCGAACACTTTTCTAATCTATCGAGGCATCACTGTCTTGACTGTGACACTGCATTAGATTACTACTGTGAGGCCTGGTGTCTTTTCTGAGTACACGAGCGGTTGGACGAACGCACTGGAGGAAGAAGAGTGCAGTCATGGTGCTGGATGTCTGGATGGGTAGATGAGTGAGGGATGGAAGGGCACGTATCACAGCTATATCAATATCACAGGCCAATGTTCGGAGGGAGTAGCACCTTCAGCTTCCCATCCCCCAATTCTCCTCCACAATCATCTCACCCTCCCTCGATCACTGACATGACTCCCTAACGTCCCTCTTTCGCACGGCAGGCAGACAACAGGTCTCCCATCAGGCCCTGCTCCTCTCAAACCCGAGGATGACTGCGCTTCCTGGGGTTAAGGAGTCTCTCCCTCCCTTCCTCCCATCCTCCTCGCTAGCTCTGACACCGACATCCGAATGAGCAGAGGTGATGGGGAGGCACAAATTATAAGCTCCCACCTTCCTCCAGCGGTGGTGGCTGTGGGAGATCCGAGGCAGAATAGCTCAGCTTTCAGAGGAACCGGCCCCCGCCCCCACTCCGATCCCCAATGAAGTCAGGTGACCAGATGTTGTATATCTCCCTGTCACCACAGCCGCCATGAAGCTGCTACACACATCCATGTTAGCGGCAGGAGACGGAGGGCACGTCTCTGCTCCGTGTGCGTGTGTGTGTGTGTGTGTGTGTGTGTGTGTGTGTGTGGTCATTGAAAGACAGAAATGGAAATGAAAGCCATTTCTTGGTGAAACCCTCCCTTGAAAGGCCATAAGTGAGGCAGTGCAGAGATAACAAAAGAGCATCCATCAGCATATTAACCATCCATCACCCCCTCATCCACAGCATATACAGCTCTGATCCATCCGTCAGCCTCGGGTCTACAGACCCAAAATAGCATTGCTTCTTTTTTGTTCCAGTGTTGCCACTGCAGCTGCTGCATTTCTCTAGGACTAACACACACACACACACACACACACACACACACACAAGGCCCATACAAACGCCACCATTGATTCTAACACCTCCCCATCAATAAAGATGCGATTTGCAAGGCACAAGGGAGTGCATACAGAGATGATGTGATGCAGAGGGGGGTATATGATCATACACAACACGTCCAGCCCATCTGATGCGGGCTTCCATTTCCATCTCGGCCCAACGCACAGACTGCTGATAAAACAGCTGCCTTCTTAGCAGGGCAGAATGCAGAGTGGAAGAAGAAGAGGAGGAAAAAAAAAAAAAGGCTACAAAGCACCCCTACATACACAGCCTCCCCCTCCTCCTCCTCTCCTCTCCTCTCCTCCCTCCTCTGCCTCCCCCCCTTCCACATCCCATATTGCATACACAGAGAGGGAATTACCTGAAATATGTCTTCACATTCTCTTGCTCAGTGTTTCGCCTTGGAGCCCGGAGCTCTGGTAGGTTCATCGTCAGCCGTACAGTCCTAACGACAGTTTAAAGGCAGGAGTGCCATTCTCTTGTTAGACCAGTTCCTGACCCTAAAAGCAAGCTTGTTCGGCAGGCTGGATGCTTCACTGGCTGCTCACTGTTCCCTAGCCCATGATGTCATCCACCCTGCTCTGCCTATTGGCTGAGAGGCTGAATATTAATGCAGGCAGCAGGTCTGGGGGAGGAGGCAGCCAACGGGCAGACACACTTGGTTTTCTGTTTGACAGACCAAACCTGCTGAGTGAGAGGGCCAGGAGGGAGGGATTATATGTCCAGCTCAAGGTCTTTCTATTGCAGACTTGTAAGGCAAGGTCTGTGTTTCTACCCTATCAATACTACAGGGAGGCTGGTAAAACTTGGCCCTACAAGTTGAACTAGAATGGCACTCAGTAGAGTGCATACCTCCACCATCGTACATTATCCCTTAAGAAAAATGTCCTGTATCCATCCATTTATCCGGAGCTACACCCAAAGTTAGTGGGGTCTATTCTGGACCAAGACGCATCCTCTATTCAAGTTTCATGGAAATCCGTACATTAGTTTTTATGTAATCCTGGCAACAAACCAACCACACCAAAGCACACAGGTGAAAACTCCTCGGTAATAGGTAATGACAAAAGGCTTTGCAAAGGTGTATTTTTTTGTGCAAAGGTCTTTAACACACTGGATTTGTTGCACCGTTCGCTCTAAACCTTTACATTTTCAAAATGTGTATGCATGTGCAACATAAAAGAGTACATGCTGCACATGCAAAGTTTAAATTAGACATATTCATAGTCATAATCATCAGTGGTAAATGGAATTGTACATTTTTATTTTGTATAAATAATAAAAACATAATAAATAGAAATAAATAAACTGCCAATGGATGGAGAACAGGTGAAAGCTGCTTCTACACCTCACCTAATTATTTGGCTATACAAGATTTCAAACACCACAGCAACAAAACTAGTTTATGACATCATAACAGGCTTAATTTATCAAAATTCTAATTATACTATACTATTATTCCCTATTACTATTTGGTAGCCTGCTACATATAGCATCATGGTGTTAGTAATGTTCTGCGCCCTATTTAAACATTTCAGGCAAAACCATGCATTGTTGATGTGATGCTGTTAATTAATTGTAATGCAACATTTTCAACTCTATATTAAGTTTGGTCTGCTTGACATGTAGTTTAAATTGCCTCATATACAGTAATTGCATTAATCGATTTATTTTATATGACACGGCTGGTTTTCACATTTGTAAATTATACTAAAATGTAAAACTAAATATTTTCCTTCATGTTAAGAATTATCTGCCCAACACTTACAGATTTCTTTTTTTTCTGAACGTAACAGTGACGCCGGTTTGACAAGCAGGCGGAGACGACAACCAAAAAACTCCCTGCATTTGCCCTAATTTGCCTATGATGTCATCTTTTTCGTCTATCTCACCTGTGATTGGCTGACTGGCACAGCATCTGCTCAGTCTCATGGCTAGTGCTTCTAGCCCAAGGTGGAGGCCTATCTGAGGCTCTGTGAATCATGGCTGGTTGTCCTGACAACCCCTGTAATGTCGATTCCTTGTCGGAGAGTAATATGGCTGTTCTGTGACAGCGTTCACTCAAATGGAGAACCTGATGATCACAAGAACACAATGTGCCTTATGGTCCTTTATTCATGTCAGGAGATGGTCTTTGTGATGTTTGTACACATCTGTCATATTTTCTATTTATTTTTTTTTTTAAATGCAATTTTTGGAGTAAATGGGATTTTAGAATTTAATACTCCGTAAATAACAATGATATGAGACTTTCTTAAGTCTTGGGGATTTCAAATCAAATTGAATCATAAATAATCCAATGTACATCTTTTCTTGACAGTTTACATTTCTTCTACAGCTTTGCAGAAGTGTTGCAACAGCACGACCTGATTAAACCCTGCCGGGAAAGAGAAATGCAAATGTGAATTCAGTTCAGCAGTGTCACGCAAATATCTGAAAGCAGAGAAGAGGTTTTGCTCTGACTCCTGACAGCAGACACAGAGGATCACTGTACACTTACGCCACGGCAGCCAGGCACCATTACTACAGAAAAGTGTCAACATGACACAACAAGCTTGACAAAACCTTTAAAGTACAGCAAACAACATCATTTTAATAATATCGGCCTCTTTGATGTTATATTTTCGACTGTATAATCTACTCAGAGCCCTTTTTTATTAAATTTTTCCAATCTAATCCTCACATGATTCTAAGACATGAGTAATAACTCATTCATTAATTTTCTGTGCTTATGACCTCCGTACATGTGACTATAATTATGAATAGTCACTGTCACAGTGGGGCTGCCTGAGCAGACATTTGGCTGATAGAGAGGAAATACCCCGGACAGATCAGCTGCCCATTACCGGTCCAACACAGGGACAAACACTCAAACATATGACCGTTTGAGGGTCAACACTAACCTAATCTTCTGTTACTGCAGATGCCTATCTAACAGAAAAGTGTGTTTGTCCATGTTAGCATATTAGCGCATTCCTATTAACACTAACAGACCTTGTACATATTGAAAATAGTTATCATAGTTATAGATAGCATGAAGAGTAGGGGTGAGTAGGTTTTTGTGCCTGTAAAAGGTCTTGAAAGTTAAAAAAGGTCAAAGCCTACACCAACGAGAGCTCCTCTCTCCCACAGAAAACACTGCTCCTGAAACGCCTTGTCAGTAATCTGGCATTTAGTTCAACATCACAGTGCATTTATAAAAATTGATTTAGCCCAGCTGCTCTCTTGTTGTTCGTAGTGCTGGGTCAGGCGTGTGTGAGCTGACCAATCAGAGTAGACTTGGTATTCAAGAGGGGGGCCTTAAAGAGACAGGAGCTAAAACAGAGTGTTTCAGACAGAGGGAGAATACAGTGCTGCATCACTGGGCGGTATGAGAAAACTGATGCATTTTTGAGCAGTTAAGCATGTGAACAGTAGTTCAGTAGTATCTCAAAATAAAATGATGAACCTAAAAATGAAGATAGTATGTCTCCTTTAAGTTTAGTGAATTACGTTTTATTTATTTATTTTTCCTTTTAGGGCTTAGGTTGTTTTTTACTGGGAGTTCAGGTTTTGTTGGCTATTTTGGCGTTAGTCAGCTTCACTTGTTGTAAATAGCTCATTCCCTGTATAAAGAAATAAATTGTGTACACTCCTCGTCCTTATGTCAAGCTCGCACACCCCTAAAACGGGCCGTACCACAACATATCTTGGATTCAAGAGCAACCCATAAAAATACAGAAAGCACACTAAGCCATCATGCTGCCACATCAGGAACCAGGGATGATCAATTCATGTCTTTTGCAATCTCATATTCAATGTTTTTTCTTATTTGGACCATAGCAACCACACACATCCATTACAGACATAGTTTCATGGTATAATAATCAGTTTTTCTTCCAGTTATAAAGGGCTGTTAGTTCACTAACTGGAACCCTGTTACAACCCTGTAATCTGTTGGATCAGTCAATACTTCTGGGGCCAGAAACTGGACCCAACACTGATATGAGACACACATTCAAACACACGAAGTAGCTCTACTCTACGTGACTGCACTGATTAGTCTCCACATGACGCTTCAGTCCATCTTTAATCTTCGAATTTGCCTTCATTTTGTAGATTCAAGTAGACTTAAAAGGTGAAAGCAACAAAGGATTATTTGTTTCACCTGGATTAACTCACTCAGTCCACTCCGCGAGACGAGTACTCTGAAAGAAACAAACTGGGATGGCAACAATGACTAGAAAGGTAAGACTTTCTAGGCTGGCTGCGTCTGCCCTTTCACAACCCCATGTGTCGTGCACGTGTCCCAAAGAAGTACTGAACATACACCTGCTCCCTCATTGTAAATCACCATAGATAGGAATGCATAAAATGGTTTAAGTAAAAACCAACACATCAGATATGAAAGAACAAAATCTCTCATTTACACACAGTGTTTCCGTCTCCGTATCTGGTCTCAAAGACTGTCGGCTCCAGCAGTTGTACCAACTGATGCACTATTTCCTCTGTTCCACAATCTCTTAAATATGTCATGTTTACACATAAACTCAGCTGAGTATTACTCCAGGCAGATACATTCCTAAAGCTCAGATCAGTAGCTGACTGAACAACCTGCAGCTGCACTGAGGAGGAGCATGATTTACTAGTACCCATAGGCTGCTGTCAGTGATCAGGTTTATATAATGAATCCTATAAATATCCTCACAGGCAGAGCACATCTCTGTGGTGACATTTTGTAATAAGCCCTGTCTGGAATTTACTGGTGTTGGGAGCAGAGTTGGGAAAACCGCTTTCTAAATATAACATTTATAACCGACACATCTCTATTGCATACATATGTCCTGACTAATAATCTAATCAGTCACATAATTAAGTAGGTTTTTAACAAACAAAAACTGTTATAATTGTTTATTGTGGCATCTAGATCATCACATCTATTTTCAAAAGATGGGATAATTGCAAATGAAAAGTAGGAAAAAGCCAATCTAGTCAATTACAAGTGGCTTTTCAGCCATGCTAGAGGTGTTGCTTTATGGATGACAGTGTGTCAGTGTGTTGGTCCACACCTTAGGTCCAGTACGATGGCTAACTTGACCGCGGAGCCCTTCGCATGCCGAGCTGACACTGGATGAGGTAGGTAGAGCGTCATAGTTTAAAGGTCGTCGACCAAGTGAGTTGGGATTGAGAACATGTTGTTTTTCCAAAGTGTTTTGTGTGCCAAAACCTGACCAGACTCAAGCATGGCATCGTTGTGACATAAAACTGAAAACAACAACAAGAACCATAAAGTTGAAATTCAAAGAAATGTAATGTTTTAGCATATTTTGGTTTGCAAAAATGTACAATGTCAACATCTATTGTGGGGATTGGGTTGTTTTAGCAAATGATAGAATCCTTACATGCTAACTGAGATCAACTTGGTAAACATTACACATGCTAAAATCGTCCAATTAGCATTGTCAGTATTAATATGTTAATGCTGATGCTTGAAGTTGCCCAAGTACTTAGTACGCTAGTATGCCTGTAGATGGATTAAAAGATTTGTGCACCTCTTATTGGTCCTCAGGAAAAGTTTTGCCTTCTGGATTAAAATGAAACATCGTGCATTGCAAAGTGCACGCTCAACAAGTTTTTCTTCGCATCATAACAGCGAGGCTTTGAGTTCCAGTTCAGTCTTTCATGTGCAACAGAATCCCTTTGGTTTTCCAACTCGGCAAGGCCAGCCATAAATCCTACCAACAGAAACGTCACACATTTTTTTTGTTTGGAATATGAATCTGAAACGTCATCACTGCTGGTATGCAGCAGAATTTCCAAGACGATCCTTCATCACTCCAAGAAGAATGTCTCATTCTGCAAAATGGAGGAGGAAATTTGAGATGACAGGTTCTTTTTGTCTAGAATCAAATAATCACAGCACTGGTCAATCACCACTGTATGAACCATATCAAATTATGGTTTGAGATTATCATGTTATGGTAGAGTTCAATGTGCCACGGGAGCAGAGGCAGAGGGATGCTTCAGAGAGACATGCAAGCCTCGCAGGAAATGATGATATATGAGAAGAGAGGAAGTGTGAAGGTGATTCCGGCAGATCTAAACTTCAGTTTCCGCAACTGAGATCAATAAAAAATCTCTCACCTCTCACCCGTACAGGAAAATATGTCTTGTTATAACAACTGTGTGATTTCCCTTTAGTTATATAGACATCAGGTAACGTTGATTTCATATATATCACCTAGTACACCTAGACACTAAATTAGATCGTCTGACACATTCAGATAGCTATGCTCTGTCTATAATGCGACTTTTGATACTGCTTTGAACACTATAATTTCAAGTTATGTTGTTTTTTATATCACCAGACATTGGCAATGACAATAGTCGTAATATTCACAAAATCAAGCGCATCTTAAATCAAGTCATTTAGGGACAGACTGATCAGCGATGATGTTTGACTATCGGATCATATTCAGTGTTTTCCCAATGGTTAGAATCTGTGTTGTCCCCCCCCCAATTGCAAACGAAATAAATTAATCTAAAAATTGCTTCTTTCGTTCTGATGCAGCCTCCTCATTCTGTGGTGTGACTTGCTCTTTTATTCTCCACTATTTTACAATCAGAAGGTGTTTAAAAGCTTTGTTGATTGATAAAGAGACGTGACAGTACAAATCCGCAAATAATCCTCCAAGAAAAAGCAGATGGAGCGTTGCACATTTGTCTAAGTGTGCTCGTGTGAGTGGATAAAAACAAGGAGAGAGGGCTGGTACGGACAGAGACCGTGTATTAAATGCTCTTCATTTTACCACATCAGATTAACTTCTGTAAGCCCCTCCACTGGTAACTTGGCATGTTAAAAGATGATAGGTCACGCTCATCCAAGCGACAGCCTCATTCACAAACAGAAAAATTACTTTTTGTGTGCACTGGCACTGCAGAGAATACCCCCAAAGGAATATAATTGAGGTTAGTAGGCCTCTATCCTGCTGATTATGGTATTGATAGGTTACCCACCGTGATGCGAGAGCTCATTAAGTCTGTTCCCCATTTTTCAAAGCGCAAAAAAAAAAAAAAATGCTCAACGGCGTGGTAAGCGCTGACAGTTGAGCGCAGTAATTGCAGATTACAGCGCCGTTTAATGTTGTGCACTTAACACCTTGGCTGTTTTGCCAAGATTTTAAATGTAGGCTACGTTTCATGCTTCAACCTGCCTACTCCAAAGAGGATGCTAAGGCTAGGAGGGAGCAGTCCATCCAACTCTCGCTGCCGTATGTTCCGGAAACACGAGTGCAGTTTGTGCCTTTACCCACAGACTGTTAATCTGTGGTTACCCTCGATGGGGGTGGTGTGCGCGGGCGCTCATGGAGGGGGCTCTTATTGACATTTTGCAGCATCATAGTCAGCCGTGTCTGATTGCTGTGAGGCTGGTGTGACGTGTTGAGTTGTAGCTTACTTTGTAAATCTATTACATGAATGCGTGTGATGCTGAAATAGATTAAAAGACATGTGCCGATAAAATACGACGATATCAGAACAATTTTATTCGCATTAAGGGAGAAGCAAGCCGTTTATTTTCCAGTGAAATATATCTAATCACAGAGCTGTGCAGGGAAATTATTCAGTCTAAGCTGCAAAATGTTTGAAATGTACTGCTGTTGGACTACAGCAATATAAAATATACTTAAAGTGACGTAAAGTCTCATCCCGCTGTAGTATTTTGACCACTACAATGCAACTTTTTCCCATTCAACGCACCATAACCTCTGGGTTGTAACACAGTCTGGTAAATCCGTTCTTAAGAGGGATCAGGGGATTTTTATTATGACATTTGTGCGACAGTGGAATCTACTATGTAATCCATTTTACACTGAAATCATCTTGGACTATAAAAAGAGGCAACGGCAGACTGATGTTATAATCGGGGTAAACAAAGGTGAAGAGTGCAGGGGGCATTGTACATTCAAAACAGCAAATATGTGAGGAGTTAGCCGTGTTGATTAAATATTCATCTCCTAAAGGATAAGTTCACCCAAAAATGAAATATCTGCCGTTCTCGTCCGCATGTCGGCGAAAAGCCGGGTGAAGTGTCGTAGTCTACAAACAATTCACAGCGAAACAGCATTATAACAGCAGTCGATGGGGACTTATTTGAAAACGTAAAAGAACAACAGAAAAAAATCATATAAAATGGCTCCACACCCCATCTGAATTCAGTGCATGAGCTGAATGTAGCACTCCGGGGATAAACCAAAATGTGTGCGACAAATAACGAATTAAAGCATAAAAATGGCTTGATTTGACAATGACAAATTATGTGGATCTGATTATATTCCTGTCAGACAAGCCAGAAGGTGTTGTGCTTAAAAAACAAAACAAAAAAACAGTCCAAATCATACAACCAGACAACTCTTGTTTCTATATCATTTCAGCGTAACAACGCGTCATTCAGTGTGGCTGAGTGGAATCACATTGTTAGGTAATTCTGAAACCTTTTGCAAGGACATCCAGCTACGATGTGAGGAGGCATAGGGACACACCTTTGAATGTAAAACAGGTGTGGGGGTGGAAAACGGGTGGCCTCTGGGGGATAGAGGGAGGAGTTTGTGGGAGCGCTCATAAAGGTCAGGTATAATTCAGTTATTACACAAGTGTAATGAAAAGGACGTGTAGGGTCGGCGGCCAGTGGTAAGTAGTGAAGCGGCATTAGCGCAACCCAAACAAAATTCAACATCTTCTTCAGCACAGTGTCTCAATTTTCAGAATAAAATCACTGGCTTTCTTCATCAGCTCAATATCCAACAGCTGCACACCCCCTTCCCTCATCCACAAACCAGTGTGTCCATATTCGCTTCACCTTTGCTGACACGCTGAATACTTAATAAATAATTCTTTACCTCTCCTCACTTGCCTGTCCCCAACCAAGCCTTGTGTCAATACCAATCAGTGCATGGCGGGGCCGGCCTCATACAGGAGCGACGCACCACAAACAGTCCTATCCATGACAACCCTGGTCCAAACAAGCCCCTCCCACTGACAGCTGGCTTATTGTGTGCTTGTGCCTCTGAAGCGGCCTTGTTTCCCTCCGCTTGGACAGTTCAATAACTAATCTGAATGCAGTCAGCAGCGTGTAGCTTTGAAAATGAGGAGGGCAGGACCGATGGAAAGTCGTAATCTGCTTGTCAGTGTTGTGTCGGGCAACTGGGAGGTTATCTTGTCAGTTCACATGAGGATTTGTAGGTGGGTGCACACACCTGGCTGCACAGTACGACCACCACCAAATGGGTTAACCTGGGGGTTCAACACCTTACCTTTTAGTTATTAAAACTATAAAGGGAGCGTAGTTGTAACCTATTTCTGCTTAATCTAACTTTCAATATTGGCTTGATTTAATTAAAAAAAACCTTTCTTTCAATTTCCACGGAATAATTTGCTGTGCGATCTAATTAGTAATACCAAAGGTTATCACAGCGCATTTCAACCCGAGATTGCAAATGACATTTTGATCTGTCATTTCGTCGTCCTCCCCGCAATAGTGAAATTGAGAAAGGGCAACTCTGGTTTGGTCTCCGCCCTTTAGTTCATTCATCCATCTGTCAAACCTCAGGAAAACCCAATTTTGACAGAGCTCGGTGGGGATGACGCGTGTCAACCAAGCTGAAAATAATTAGCTCAAGTAAGATCCAGTCCCTCTTGGTTCATTGTATGCAGCATCTGTGACCCCGAAAAGCATTAAGCTGGTAGGGAATATTAAAAGAACTCCTCTGTCTTATTACACCAATAGACACCTTTCTATTGTTTATGTGCTCAATGTTTTTGGTTTTTTTTGTGATGTGCTATTTATTTCACGTTCAGTAGTGATGCACGATATTGGAATTGTGCTGACATTTTCTAACTCATTTTGTTTGATTGCAGATTCTGATGCCGAGCTCCTCAGATGCATCTCTTCTTGTTGTTCCGAAGGTCTAGATCAATTCACAGAGGTGATGGAGCCTTTGCAGTTAGAGCCCCGAGACCCGCCTGAGGAGATGAGGGCTGTGAACTGAGTCTCATCTTTTGAATCACTTTTGCAAAATCCACTTGTTTAAAATTGCCTTTCACTGATTTTATCTGCTTTATTATTGTGTGTTTTTCTCTCTTTTGTGTATTCTACTTTATTGCTTTTTATTATTTTATCTGCTTTGTGTTTTACTCGAGGTTGTCATGCCTGATTTCTGTTTTATGTTTCGAAAATTAAGTTTTGATTTCCATGTCCTCTTGTGTCTTGTCAGTGTCTCCATGTTTGTCTCCCTCTGTCTGCCAGTGTTCTCCTCTGTGCCTTTCCCCCCCCTCGT
>OMLP01018571.1:33237-60317 GCA_900302685.1 Spondyliosoma cantharus
CTCTGTGCCTTGCCCCCCCTCGTTACCTCACCTGGCCTCCTCCCTCCTCTCTCCTCACCTGTACCTCGTCTCGTCATTAGTGTCTGTCTATTTAGTCTGTCTCTCCCCTGCACTCCCCGTGGCGTCATTGTCTCTGTAACCTCGCCTCGTGTCTTAGACTTCCCTTGTTTTTGTTCCCTCCATGACTGATCCTTGCCTTGCCTTGCCTTGTCCTGCCCCGGTTTCAGTTGTGAGTTTTGTTTCCACGTTTTTGCTTTTTGCATTTTTGCCTTTTGCTGCCTTTGTTGAACTTTGCCTTTTGTTTTGAACTTTGTCCATTTCAGTTGTTACTTTTTCCCTATGTTTGATTCAGCTTTGTTAAAATAAAGCTCGCCTTTTGTTTCTACCCTGCCTCCCCGTATATATCTGCATTTGGGTCCTGCCTCTACTTTTCCCCACTCCCCGAACCCTGACAGAGGTAAGGTTGGGCTTCTTTGGTCACCTGTTGCTAGCTTCTTAGAGAGAGAAAGAAGAGCTACAGTGATCAGACGTAACCTTAATAGCACTTTATTACATTACCTTCATCAGCAAAAGTGGTTGGTTAACAAAGAAGACAGCAGCTGTCATCATCCCACGCTACGTACGGCATTTGCTGTTGGTTGTTTTTGCTTGTGAAAGCAGCAGAAAATTTATATTATGGGTCTGATTTTCACTTTATCAGCAGGAATGTTCGTTTTCAGGCTGATGCGGATGTTTAACCTTAAAGCCTTTACTGGCACATACCGATGACGAGCCAGATGTATCCTGTAGTCCCTAACATTTTGGAATAAAAAGTAATAGTAACTTGCATAGATATCGGGATGATATCGTTATTGTGAATTTGGTTGTCCACGATAATCGTGTGGTGGAAATCTGATATTTTGACAGCCCGTGTGTTATACGTCTGTATAAAAATAATAATACCTTTTATTTTTTGCAGGTTAGGCTGTCTAGGAGTTTGCATCATTGCTGCCTTAAGTCATATCATTTGTTCGTTCACCAGCCCGCCACACATTATCGTTGTGTTTCTGACAAAACTTGAATGAATTATGCATCATGTTCGGGGAACAATAGATCAGTTAAAGGATCATCTGTTGTCACAATATCTCTGCTATAATCTGCTTTAGCGAGCATGCTGACCTGTGGATTCATCCCCTCAGCTAACGGTTACTCGACAAGGACATCGCACATAAAATCTGTGCAGCACTCGCAGCGGAACAAACGGCGGAGGGCCCTGATGTTGCTGCACACAGGGCACGCGAGCAGCCCACCCCTCCCTCCGTCACATGTAGGCTAATGAACAGCAGGCTCGTGCTGTTGACGTGAGGAGCCTTTTGGGCCACAAGAACCATCCCTGCTCACCACTTTCTGCTTGGACACACGCAAACAATGGGACACGTCTGGAGTGCTTGGGGCCCAAACCCCGAGGAAGGGCAGATGGTGCCCGGGATCGAGGACCGCACCCCCATTAACATGAGAAAAGAGAGGGACAGAGGCGGGGGAACAGGTACCCTCTCTCCCTATTTTCCCCTTCTATAGAGATTAGAGAGGGGGTGACTCATTTACCCAACAGAGTCTGTGGCACTGGAACCCAATTAGGAACATGCTGTCAACTCAACAGCAGAGAATATCAAGTGTGAGGATCCTGTTTGAAAAAGAAAAAAAAAAAAAACACTCCCTATCTATGGTTGCATAAAAAATGCATTTTTTTTTCTTATCCATATTTAAAAGTTCCAGATCATCACTTATTTAGGATATTTCATTTCTCTTCCACCATATTAGCTTCCAGGACTCGAGGTAATCTTTTTATTAGAACATAATATTTGAGCTGTTTCATTGCAAACAGTATATTTTTACGCGCGGCTACGGCTCACGCAGTGTTTAAAGATGTCACAAGGACTGCTGCAATTGTTAAGTGAATAAGAAGTCACAGGATAGCTCTTTTATTCTGTTATGCACTGAAGTTTAGATGCCAGCATGTGGTTAACTCAGTAATAATGTTCTGCATAAATCTGCATAAATCTCTGATGTAAGTGGACGTACACACGGTGTTGTCATGTTGCTAAGAGAAATCAGCAGCGGGCCATGGCAACTCAAGTGAAAGCTAGACATAAAGCTGCCAGATTTGGGAATATATGCGTGTGTGCTAGAAATCAACACAATTTATCACCAACGTTAAAAAACAGACTGGATTTTCCTGGATGTTTGTCGACCTGGTCAAACTATTCCTCATCATCATGAAACCCTGTGTTATAATTTGGAGAATGGAAGGAAGCCAAGAAATTCCAGCCTTTAGTATCAATAAAGAATAAACTCTTGTTACAGATTCCACTAGGTTTCTCAAAACAAAAGCTTGCCAGATTCCTTGAGGGCTGGTAGTGTTTTCCTTTCTTTCCACTAGAGGCATTTCTTACCTAAAAACACAAACACTCCTGTTGCCACAGCTGCAGACGCTGGAGCCTCTCTCTGGGTGGACTGAGGCCATTGTTTTAACTCGTGAATCATACCAGCCACAATGTTCATGAATTTCTCATGAACACAATATCACTATTGAGAAAAGGGACGTCTTCCTTTTTTTTGTTGTTTATTTCGTAATAGGCCAACTTGTTGGGAAAGCAGCAACATTTTAATCTGATACAATAATAAAATCATTATGATTACCAACCATTAAAGAAGAGACTAGAGAGAAGGAGTGCGAGTGAACTGAAATACTGCTGCTAAGGTATAAGCTCGGCCTATGGTGTACAGCACATTGATAAGCTCATATTGTGTCTCCCCCTAGTGGCAACTTGCAGGACAGCAAGCTCTCAGTAAATTCAGATGGTAACCTTCAGCACAAAGGGCCTCACTCATGAACCGTTCTTACGAACAAATTTGTTCTTAAGTCCCACTTACGAAGATTTTACGAAGATTGTGGCATTCATGATTTTTTTTCTTAAGGAACCTCTTAAGAAAATCTTAAGAAAGAATCTAAGAAGATTCTTTACATAACTGTGTCCCACAAGCAGAAAAAAACAACTTGATTACTTGATTGAAAAGAGTCGGGGAAATGCCTGTTCATGCCCTCGCCCCTCTCTCTTTGCTGCACATTAAGGAACAAGCACAGGAATCACTGGAGCAAATGATGTGCATGTTATTTTCGTGCTCATCTAGGTTCATCTGGGTATAGCCACGTATCTGTTTCAAATGTTTACTTTATGACATAAAGTGCTTTAAGCCCTCCGTGTACTCAAAAAATAATTTTCTGCGAGTTATATGATATTCTATATTAAGCGGCATCCATTTAATAAGGAAAGGTTGCACTGCTGAACTAACTGGACGAGATCAACTCCTCTCTGCTGTACCATCTTATGTTTCCATCAATTTTGCATTCATCACAGTAAAATACCCTCATGTCATACTTTAAAGTCTGGGTCTTCAACAGGGGGCTCATGACCCCTGGGGGTCCCCAAATTTATGGATTTTTTTTTTTTTTTTTTTAATTCAAATGTGTATCAAAATATACATTGACATAAATCCAACATATTAATAGCATTTCATTTACACAATACCGATTACAGTCTGCCTATGATTACTTGTGCAATTATGTGAGCAAGCAAACCTTACTGTAACACACTGGCTGGTTATCTCTATTATCATCCCAAGTGTACAGTTATTCTTGTGACCTCTGATACCACAAGAGAAAATTTCAGAGTGTGAGGCCAACGCGTCGAACGTCAGCCACGCTACAACTGCTGCCGACCCGTTTACACGCGGAACTAAAGGTCAGCCTGCATGTTATTGTAGGTCCATTTTAATATTTAACAGAATTGTTTACAATGTCTAGACTCAACTAAAGGGTCCTTGGTCTGTTGGAGATGAGTTGAGTGATTTGCTGTATGAAAGGTCATACTGCTCTGCATTACATTTTGTGTGTAGAAAGAAACTTATATCATTTGACAAACATCCCTCAGTTGGACATTTCATACCTTACAACCAGGGGATCTGAGGTGGGATCCAGGGGGGATACCAACCCCTTTTTTTAGCAAAATGGCCAAAAGGCATCCCCACTTGTTAACCTGCCATCCTCCCAATCCATCCCCTAGTGGCAGAAACACAAAAAAACAGAGTGTCAGTCTACCAGTCAAAGGTTAATGAAATGAACCCGAGCCACCCCCCCCTGTTAAAAATTAACAAATTGCCTAACGCTTACAAAAGACCTTCAACAGATCTCCTTGTAAAACCTCATTCTGTTATGTATCTGACCAACAGAATGTCTAAGGAACTTTAAAAAAGCACACATTGTGGTATAATCAGTAACTCATGAAATATGCAACTTATGTGTAATGACTTTTATCTGTGCCATCAAGGTGTAAAACTCATTTCAAGATTCAGATCACAAAGACAATGTGGGTAAAATAAAAGCTCTAAGTCATCTAGAGAGTCTGTTTGGTGGCAGCAGCACTCACCAATTTGCTGCCCTGTGTATCCTCAACATAGGCGTTTATCAAACACTGTGAACCGCTACAGTGTTAAATGACCACAGTTATGTGCAAACGGAAGTGACAAAAAGCCGCCCTGTGACCTCAGCACAATATCCTCTTAGATCAAATCCAGAGCTCTAATTTAAGGCTTACGCTGAACACTGGCCAGGGGAGCAATGATAGAGGGAACACACCTACCTTGTAGATTGTGGCCTTGAAATTGATTGAGAAGGTGTCATCAGGACAACAGCACCGACAGCTGGTTTGTGGATGGTAGCCATGGCTGTGATGCTAAACCAAATAAACCAAGAAGCCTTTGAGTTTAAAATTGACACGTAGAAACATCAAATCAATTTGGGAATGGTTTTGTGAGCAATCTTACTGTGAGACCGATGTTGCATTCAGATCGTCTCCACATCGCAGACTCATCCATCTGTGCAGAGAGAAGACAAAGTGTAAAAGAAAAATACTCCTATGATCTTACTGCAAGAGGCTGCAATCATTAGGTTTCATTATGGCTGCTCGAAACATTCTCAGACATAAAATTCTAGCATTCCGTCTGAACACTGCATTTATTAATAAACACTTGAAATGTCACGTGGAACACCTCGATAATAAATTAAATAGGGTTGCAGCCGTATGCCATTTTGAAGGTAAAGTGACAATGATCATAGTGTGTACATTAGCTTGTCAAAAATGTTAGTTCTATGTGCTGTCTGGCCAACCAAAAAACCTTCTTTTCATTCAGTTAAAGGTGCACTATGTAGTTTTGTGGGGAAAAAAACACCCAGAAAACGAATGTTTCAATATTACTAAGGTAACAATACAAATCGATAGTTTTTTGATATATTTCAATCTAAACAAGCCATTTTCGAGGGGAATAAGATCCCCAGAACACTTTATTCAGTTATAGTCAGTCATGTAAATCAATTAGCTCAGATTTTTGTCTTTTCTTCAAATTTATTCTCCAAAACATTCTATTGCACCTTCAAGGGTATTTTTAACAGATAATAATAGAGACGACCAGAAGTGTGTTGTATCATGTACCATGACACCATGAGACTGTGATATTATCGCAGATGGATATCGTACAGTGAAAATCTGTTACCTTGCAACCCTACTTTCAAAACGACTTGGCTCCATACATGAGCGTCGTGTGATATGTTAATTGGAATATTCAGGAAGAAAGTGTTCCTGCTTTTCTGTAGTGAAAATATACATTTTAGTCCTATGTTTATAGTCGTCGTGGTAGACCGATTATCATCCCTGGCCAATTATCGGGCCGATGTATTTACCATTTTTTCCCATTATTGGTATCTGTGATTGCTGATGAAATTTAATAAACTAAAAATGTGCTACTTTAGATTTGACTGCTTGCTAAAAATGTTGACACAGTTTGAGTTTTATTTTTTTTTTTTTTACTGTAAATTAATATTTGTCCCATACATCTGTTTTTTAGTCTCCTGGATTTCTAATAATCAGTATCGATATTGGTCCTGAAAAGCCTTATCGGTCGACCCCTGGTTTAAAGCCACAGATATGTGTATGTATGAGTAAAAAAACGACTAATATATGAACAGCCTCCTACCACAAAGGAATATCATGTTAGGACTGGAACGACAAATCGATTGGCATACAATTAACTATCAACAAGTTTGATTCAAACTGAATAATCTATCAGGAAAAGTGCTGACATTCACAGTCAGGTAAACAAAAAAACATGCTGGATTGTATTTGCATATTATACTATTTGTTATTTTTGGGAAATTCCATATTTATTAGAAATATTGACAGAATCAATGCCAACTTTCTTGCACTTGAAATATATGCACATATATGCACATATATATTTGTTTTTGTTTGTTTGTCTGTGTATGCGTCCATGTGTTTGTCCCTGTAGCAACTGTAAGTTTTTTGACTGTTATTTTTTTTTTTTTTTTTACCATCTTCTGAGCGAACAACCCAGCTGAACAATGAATCGATCCACTGAAACAACTGGTTTAATGATTAACGTTACAGAAGGCAGGCCCGGGTTCCAGCCCTGATCATAATGAGGATCCGTGAGGCTCATTATCATATCCTAAAGACGGAGTCCTCCTCCCAGTCACAGATCCCCGCCCCAGTCGTCTTGGGCTGCAGCTCGGAGCCCGGATGCGCCGCCATGCCGACTCTATCAGCGAATGGAATAATTTATTCACCAACCTGCCTGACGCTGGGCGACTAGGAGTTCACCGAAGAAGTCGACGAGGCAGTTCGGAGGACAGAAGGAGCCTTTGTCGCGGACGGACCGGCACGGAACCACCGCGCCGTGCCTGCTGGCGTGCCCGCGTCGCTTGCCACCGTTGTGTTGATGTGGGGACACTTGTGAGCTAGCAGCTAACGTTAGCCCGAGTCGAGAGAGAGAGAGTGCGCGGCAGTGACAGTCCGGCCGGAGGCGGGGAGAGAACTGTGAGGTGAGACTGTTACTTTGATGGTGACTACTCTTGTTGACTGTGCGCGAATAGGTGGCCATCTGGTAGATTGTAGCACTTTGGTTAAACGTGACTCACGGGTTTTCTGTGGGGTCCGGGCGGCAGCGTATCGACGTGGGTACTTGACTGTTGGTCTGGTTACGGTTGTTGGCCGGAGTGGAGCCGAACGTTGAGTCGACGTTTCAGTGTTCTGGCCCGCGAGAGAGAAGCTAGGAGCTAGCTTGCTAACTAGATAAACTGTCCAACACAGTGCCTGCTAAACTTTTCAGGTCAGTAGCCCCCGAGCAGACATGCTTCCGACGTCAGATACCCATACTGGTGATGGTGTAGCCCCAGAGAGCCTGCATTTAGCAAGGGGGACTTTTGTTATTAACACTATGTTAGGAGATGACAGTGGGAAGTGGGGGGTTTGTCTGGCGCATCGTCCTCTGTTAGATACAAAGTGAGTGACCACGATGTGAACTTCTACTGACCCACATTCTATAAAGATGCATTGGAGAGGTGCTGGTTCCTGGATTTACACATAACTTGGTAGCTGATCAATAGTTTTGCATTAAATTCCTCATCATACTTTAAAGCATTTACGCTATTTAGCAGATTATTTCCAAACATGGCTGCAGCTAATGATTATTTACATTCTCTATAAATCTGCAGGTCGTTCTCACGTTTCATCCGTTAATCTCGCGGTGTTTAAAATAGAAAAGAAAGTGTGGGAAATGCTCATCCTAATATCCCAGAAGCCCAAAGTGACATCCTAAAATGACTTATTTTGTTTATCCAACAGTCCACAACCCAAAGACTCTTTCATTTACTGTCGTAGATGGCAGTTCATTGTTTTTAAAATGGAACGATGCACATTAATCAACATTCCACCAAAAGTAAATGCAACCGAGCGGTAGCGGGCTGAAGGCTGTTTTGAGGGGCTCGGGCAAGATTTTTTGTATTTCTTTTAAAGGGCACTCTGTGAACTGTGTGCGTTGTGAGTCGGTATATTTTTTTTTACAGTAAAGACAGGATACTTCACCAACGTTTTGTCCGCTGGAAAGGTACCCTACAGGGCACTTGATTATGTTTTATCTATAGGGTCATAGAGCATCCAAGAGGGAACAGAGTTTCACAGGCTATTATAAAACATGGGTGCACCACATCTCCCCTGAGTACATCAGTGCACCCAAGTTAGCAAAGCTGCAGATCCTTAAATTTAAGAAGCTTGATCCTAACAAATATTAGACATTTTTCCTTGGAAAACGACTAATCAATGGTCAAAATAGTGGGCAATTCATTTTCTTTTGATCGACAAAAAGACTAACCCTTGCAGCTCTATTTCCAAGATTTTCTCTTCACTGATATTATTTTGTGACTTTCAGATCCAGAAGTATTTCCATGTCTACATCAGCTCCGGAAACCAAAAGAGATGTCTGTTGATGAGGATACTGTGAAAACTGGCAGTCCACAGGCCTGCTCAACATCATCTCTGCAGCTGTCGGAGTGCACTGGAGGCTACAGCACTATATCAATGATGGTGGAAGGCACCGCCGCCACCCCTGATTTTGCAGCTGCTTGTCCTGTCCCGGGCACGACGGCGTCACCAAAACACACCAGCACAACTGACACACTCGCCCACTCAGACGATGGTGGACAGAGAGCCGGAGGGAACGAGAATAACATCAATCGCAGGAACAGCTTTCATCATTCCAAACAGCAGCAACAGACGAAGCTATCAAAGCGCCGCAACACAGCTAACTTTAGTTTCAAGCATCCAACATCTGGCAAGAGGAGACGAAGGGCGAACTCCGAGAGTGACTCCGTCCTGCCGACCAACTTCCTACTGGGTGGGAACATTTTTGACCCGCTAAATCTCAACAGCCTGCTGGATGAGGAGGTCAACAAGGCACTGAATGCAGAAACACCCAAATCCTCCCCTCTGCCAGCAAAGAGTCGAGACCCCGTGGAGATCCTCATCCCCAGAGACATCACAGATCCGCTGAACCTGAACAGTGGCATAGCAGACAGCAGCTTTTTGGTGTCCCCCTTCAAAAGTGGTGGCAGGAAGAGACACCGCAACAGACACCATGGAGGAGGAGGCGGAGGTGGAGGGGGGATTGGTGGCGGTACTGGCAGTGGGATTTCAACAGCACAGATCAACCTCTCCGAATCGGGAAAAAGTGAGGTTAAAACGGGCACCTCTGCGCCGCTTCCAGGTATGTTAGCCTCGTGCTCTGCACTAGATGTCTCCAAAGAGTCCAACAGTTTCTCCAGTGTCACAGATGACTCCCATGAGCACACAGCTGACAATTCATCCAGCTTCAAGGAGGAGGTGCCATCTGTATCTATGGAGGATTCCACTTCCTCTGTACCAGGGGCACCAAACCAGCACACAAGTAGACGCAAGCGTAGGCGCAACTCTGGCAAAGTGGAGCCTCCTGTGACCCATTCTACGCCGATTGGAAAGTCAGGATCTGGAGACAGGAGTTGTGGGGGGCAGAGAAATTCTCAGTCCTTTCACACACCAAGGAGTGGGCCCACAGTGAGGCCAGGAGGTCGCCAACACCAGCAGACCCACAACCAGGCAAAAGAGCAACAGAAGAAGAAGTTCCAGTATGGAAACTACAACAAGTATTACGGCTACCGCAACCCAGGCTGCAGTGAAGACCCAAGGGTACGTGTGCTTCGTTCAGAATGGTTTGAAGGTAAAGACGTTCTAGATTTGGGGTGCAACTCAGGCCACCTTACACTCTATATTGCCAAAATGCTAAGACCTGCCCGCATATTGGGCCTGGATATCGACAGCGGTCTGGTACATGCAGCCCGTAAGAACATCAGACACTATCTGTCTGAACTGCAGACCCAAGAGGCCAGGCGTGCAATGCAGAGCACCAAACAGGAGGAGAGGAATGGAAGCGAGAGTCACGCGGGCACAGACAAGAAGCAAAAGGCAGCCGAGAGCTGTGATGAAAACGGGAAGCCAGTGAAAGGAGAAGGTGGCCCTGCGGAGGCTATAAATGACAATGACTCCTATCACACACGTGAGAAAGAGACCCAGAGGCAGGACGGCAAAACTGAGGAAATGGCCCAGGAAGATTGTGATTCACCCCCCGCTGATCACTCTGGAAGCTGCTCCTTTCCTGTGTCCCTACGGATCTCCAGGGGTCCCATCGCTGCTCCCCCACTAACAGAAGCATCCACCACACGGCCTGGGGAGTTCCCCTCAAACGTGTCCTTTATCAAGGTAAGACGGCACTCTGTCTATGCAAACATTTAGTGGGGGGTGGCGGCGGCATGCATGAGGGATCTACAGCAGATTAAGATCAAATCTACATCAATGTTTCACAATTGGACTGATATATTTATGAAGACTTGAACAGCCTGATGTAAAGGGAAAAAAAAAGCAATTTTCCACCGTACCACGCATCCTAAAACGCTTGATAGGAGAAAGGCTGCTTGCTACTGAAACACTCTGGGGTCTGACTGATCTCACAAGAGGACATCATCTATGTTATGCGCCCACTTGTTCTCCCTGGAAACTGATAATAATAATTGTCTTGTCTCTAAATTAGGGATGGCTTTGTCACAGCACAGTCAGGTTGCACCATGGAGCTTATCTGGACAATCATGTGGTATTAACTTACCCAGAAGAAGAATAGCGGTAGCTTTGAATTGCAGTCAGACTTTACCTAAAAAGGTGAATAGATCAAACATGTAGAGTTGATCCTTCAGGACATGTTTACATGATTGGATGCATTATTAAAAAAAGTCGTAACAGCTCAGGGATGTTAAGATTTACTTTCAGAGGTTCATACTGTGAGAATGGAGGGAATTCCCACTCATTTGTCCACCCTTATGTCTGCACACCTCATTGTGTGTTTCCAATCAGAGGCTCACTATTCTCGCAAACTGCCAGAGAAGTTGGAAACTGCAAGATGGAAGCAGTCTGTCTTTACCAGATTGATTTGGCTGGCAGCATTTCTAAAGCCATTAGCTCATCACGTGCCGCCCTTTTGTTGAGCTTCTGACAAATATTACAACAGCTTTTAAAACGTTCCTTGTTAAGTATCTTCACTCCGCCGGTCTTGTGCCTTGCAGGCTTTTTTTTGGAGGCTGTAGCATGAATTGGTTGGGAGCAGAAACAGTTGTGTTTCTAAATGAAATCAATGACTGCCTCCTCCCTGCTATAAGCATTAGAGATAATGGCAGTGCAGCACAGAGCTTTTCCCGTTAATGAGTGGAAAGCCTCAAGATGAGCGCCTGAGCCCCCTCAGCCTGCACAATACAAGGTGGATTTGAGAGAGAAATGTCAGTCTGTCTGTTATTTGTTTGACAAACCTACTCTGGTATGAACTTATTGTTTACAGGGAAGCATATTTGACCTAATACAGCAAGTGTATTTTATTCTTTACTGCTAAATTCCAAATTATAAAATAGCCAAATCATATTTCGGTGACTTTTCTTGGATAGGTTATACCCCAGCTATTGATGGTAACAACTGTGCTTTTCCTGATAAGACGTTTCAAAAATATCTACTGTGAATAACATCATCATCAGCTCTTTTCTCCATCCTTTGTTCTGCTCTTTGCCATTCAGCACAGCAGCAAGCATCCTCTGTGTTAGTCCATGCTTGGCTCTTATTCTTAAGCCTGACAGTTTTATTATAATCAGGAATACCTGGCTGCTGTGAATCATTTGCTCTCTCAGTTCTTTATCAGCTCCAGTGTTTCCTCTACATTCATTCAAGAGTGGTGCAGCGCCACAGTAAGATCGTTGCCACCGCAGCTAGATAAATTGGAAAATTTTCATCTAGATAACAATAACAAAAACAACGCACACAATAAAGGCCTAGTGCTTAGAAGACGCCTGTTTTTCCCCCGTCAAGTTAGAATGAATAATAATATTACTGCTGCAACCACGTATAGCACTAGAACCAAAATAAGATCATGGAATCATGGAGGGATGGGCATGGAACAAATACCAAGAATTTCTTTCTGCCACCACTGCTGCAAAACAATTACAGACGAACCACTGTGCTCTGAGTCAGGGCAACAAGTGACAGTCATTATTAATACTGATTTTAGGTCTCGCAGTAGTTTTTGATTCATTTTTTTTTCTCTCGAAAGTCATAATAATGACAAATGCCCATCTGCAGTTCTCAATGACAGCAAATTGAGGTGCCATATTCAGTTTTCTTTTCTGTCCGAACAACACTTAATTTACAAACGGAGGGAGACAGAGAAAAGCACCCATTTGAGAAGCGAGAGCCAGCTAAAGTTTTGCATTTTTGAACTCGACAAATGTATTCTGTGGGGAGGTGTTCATATTAATTCTGCACCATTTGTAAGTCAAATTGTTTCTCAGAACAGCAGTAAAAATCTGGTGGCTATTCTTCCTTGAGAGCTCCTGTGTTTGTGTGTGTTGCACAGCGCTGTCAACAGCCTGAACTGGAAGCTGGCCTATCTTTATAAGACTCAAATTGCCAGTATTGCACGTCATGGACAATAATTGCTTTTGTATGCGTCCTCTGTCCAGCTCCCCGAAAGAATCATTCCCTTTGCTGCTCATCAACAACAAGGTTTCGAACCTGAAACTTGCCCGATATGCAAGTGGTGATTTGTGGGTGAGCGTGTCAATCTGCACTGAACCAGTTTTTCTGCACCTCTTCTCTCCTTTTAGGCCAATTACGTACTGGAGAACGATAATCTTCTTTTGACTCAGCGGCCAGAGTACGACGTGATCATGTGCCTGAGCGTTACCAAGTGGGTTCACCTGAACTGGGGAGACAGTGGCCTCAAGCGGCTCTTCAAGAGAGTCTACAAACATCTCCGTCCTGGAGGCATGTTCATCCTGGAGCCGCAGCCCTGGGAGTCCTACGTGAGGAGGAAGAAGCTTACGGTAAGAGACTGAGAGGACATAGGGCTGTTGTTGGATGTAAACCATGAAGAAGAAACAGATGCCTTGCGTATGTACTAGGTGTGATTAATGATTTCAAGGTTGGTTTGATTGGCTGAAACACAAAAAATATTAACATTCCCTTTCACTTGACAGGATAATATTAGCAGGAATTATCACAGCATCCGCCTCAAACCTGACCAGTTCTCATCATACCTTACAACGGAGGTGGGCTTCACCAGTTTTGAGTACCTTGGGGCCCCCAAGTGTTCAATAAGAGGTAATTCACTTATTTGACAAAACCCAATAATGCATTACATGTTACTCGCCAGTGTAGCTTGTTATCAATTTAAATTTTTCTTTCCATCACCACAGGTTTTCAGAGGCCAATCTACCTATTTCACAAATGACCACTCCTGCCTTGAAGATCTTTGAATGTGAGTAGCCTGAACCACCACCACACATACAAGCCAGCCAGCCGCCCTGGACTGCAAGGAATCCTCTGGATCCTTAACAGCTACTCCAGCTACTCAGCAATGCTGAAGATGAAATTCAGGAAGGAGAACAGGACCAAAAGTGGATTGACTTTCTTAAAGATGAGATATGTTGAGAAGAGGCGCCTATCAGAATCCTCTGGGACTGCAAATTCTTAAAAAGTATGGAGTGAACTCGGATAAGACTCCAAACATCACTGTTGGGGGAAGAGGTGCTCATCTGATTTCTTTGGACTATCCTAGTGCTAACGATGCCTCAGTTTGATGCACGGCCATAACATGTGTTCAAATATATTTGGCCATATATCTTACTTTCATTACTTTGTTTCGTGCCACCACATCACCATACATATATTATACATATCAGGGTTGGGCAATAGGGCAGACAGAATTGGACACCATCACCCCTTTTCCTGGCGATTCATGGTATATTCACCACAGTTGTGTGATGCATCTGCAAAGCTGCCGTATACCCCTGGATTACAGAGCCATTATCAGATCAAACTGACATGATCTCGTCTGAGAAGCCACACAAGAGTGCAGGTAATGTGTATTATGCCGTGTGTAAGCTATCGGTTAAAAAAAAAAGCATCATGTTGCCGACCACAGTGCAACTACTGATGGCATAGAAATTGTGCTCTTAGCGGTTCAATATTTGCATCATGTTTGAAGCCTTGAATCCTGCTGCGGCAGGTATAAAACACACATATTGTGGTGAATTTAAAACGTATCATCCCGAATTAGTCTGCCAAGAGCTGAGGTTTGTTTGCCTATATCCCAACCCTGGTATACCGTTTGTTTCGTCATTATTTAGCAAAATAGGCCTAAGATCTGAATTAACTGTAATGTATTTACAGAGCTGTGATTATGAAGTCCACATTTTTAAAAGCTCCTAAATTGCACAAACCTAAGAGCCTATAAAGTGAAAGTGGCTTGTCTAAGTGATAAAGACAACGATGCACAAAGAGAGGTGCATTCAAAACAGCCAAGCAACAAACATCGCTACATTGAGTGTTGCCAACGCGATTGCAAGATGCTTTCTCTTTTTTTTTTTTAGTAATAGCAAATTCTTTAAAACTGTCACAATGAAGGACAATGTAGCCATCATATATTAGGTTCTGTCGCTGGAACATGAAGACAGTTTTTAGTTTTAGCATGTGTTCTAGCACTGGAAAAAGTACCTTTCGACCATCAGCCACAACTTTTAAACCATCTGCCTGATATTGTGTAGGTCCACTTCTGACCCATCAGGCCATGCTCACAGGACCTTGGGTGGATCCTTTGGGTCCTCTGGGTTGTGAGGCCTCTGTGGATTGGGCAATTTCTGGTGCATCCCACGGGTGCTGGATTGAATGGGGATCTGGGGAATTTTTGAGGCCAGGTTGATACTTTTGGCTCTTTTTTTTTTTTTTACTTTGCTTGAGCCATTCATTTTTACAGTGTGGTATGGAGCATTGTCCTGCTGGGGGAGTGCCATCGCCATGAGGGGGTGTGTTTGGTCTGCTATAGTGTTTGAGTGGGGGGTGCAAAGTAACATCCACATGGTTTCCCAGCAGAACATTGCATTAGAACAAGGTGATCAGTGTTATTCCGTTCACCTGTCGGTGGTTTTAATACTGTGGCTGATTGATGTTGTGTGTCACCTCAGACCTGACATCAACTTAAATGTTAAAAAACTTAAAAAAAAAAGATTAAGAGTTTTGGCTGTTTTGAATGCAAACCTTCTCCAAACCTTCAGGCCTGTGGTATTTACTTGAACGTTTGAACCATTAAGGAAGCAACAAATCACTTTATGGTTTCGTGAAGCCTTTCTGATGCTCCATCCTAATGGTAGGGGGCACGTTTGAGCTGTGATGGCACCCAGGTGTCGACTGAGCTCAAAGGAATTCAGCAGACACCACAAGGACTATTTTGCAAGGTAGATCTGTAGCATGCAGTGATCTATTTTTCTTTTTTCTAATGACAGTTAAGCCATAGCTCTACCTTATATGTTGTTTACAATGTCCTTCATGAGGTGCGGACTGAGAATTTAATTGGAGAATAAAATCAAGGGCAGAGAGCAGTTATTAGAGAGTAACTACAGCTTCTTCACTGCTGTACAAATCTGACGCGTTGTTTTTTTTTGTGGTCCGATCATCATTACTGGGTAGGCATTAATTCAAACAGCATCACAATCACTCCTGAGTTAAACTCAACTTCTGAGCAAAAGTTTGACATTTGTAGAAAATGGATTGTTCCTAAAAGCACTGAAATATATCCATATGACTTTTTACCAAATTGAACTGTTGATATGCTGTTTGTATTGAAGCGCTGCCAAGGTATTTTATGGGTCTTTCTGAATTTCACAAAATATGCCATTATCATCTCAGTCTTCGGCCAAATGAGGACAGTTAAGAGTAACAGGTAGTCGGTCTTTGTGATTGTATCTTCATTGGTGTGCACTGAGCGCCGCTTATCTTCAACCGTTCATTCTACGTTGCCGGGACAAAAAAAAAAAAAAACTCTTCCTTTTTTTTATGCGACTGGTTTCAATTACAGCATTTGGCATACTAGGTTAAAAGATGATGAAGATGACATATGTTTCTATTTTAGTAAGTGATCAATGTAAATAAGTTTGCAAATTTTGTTTGACTGTTGTTGTTATTAAGTTCACAACTGCTTTTGTCATTTTCCAGTGGGTTTTCTGTTTTTGTCTTGTTTTCAAATGTTTGCTGCCAAGTTGTGAATGAGTCATAGGTCAGAGTTTTTGTCCTAAAACAGGATCAGTAATCCAGCTCTGTAACAACAAACAAATATGTACATTGCAAAGTTCTGATGTGTTCGCTTTGTTCTGTCCTGGCAGGCACATGGATTGTTAGATTGGCTCTTTATTTTTTTATAAACTGTTTGAAAGGAGTGTTGTTGTCGATGCACTCTCATTTCGCTTCCATTAGATATGTTCTAGGTCTTTTAGAACTCTTCAGAATAGCAACGATTTGAATACTTTTTTCATCAGACTTTTTAATAACAAGTAGTGGAACACTGATTAACCTATAAAATGAAGCTTCAGGTGACATTTTGAATTCAAAGTGAATTGGCCTCGACCTCAGTTGGCCCTCCAGATGCAGGGCACCAAATCACACCTTTTCTCCTAAGCTAAGACAATCGGATTCTCAGGCTTAGATCAGCCCACTGCTGTGATTTCATGGGCATTTTGCTTTTTGCATTATTAACAAAGGTTTTTTGTTGTTTTTGTTTTTTCCTTCCTGCAGGTCACATAATGAGCATTTTCAACAACAAATTGATAAATGCTCATTTGTGGTCTATCACCAATGTTAACGATCGCACCTTACTGTCTCAGCAGCGGCATCTTACAGATTTTATCCCTGACATGTAAGTTGAGGTATCCAAGCCAAAGCATGTCTTTGCTGGAGATGTGAAATTGCATGTTGTCGTATACAGTGCTGTAGAAGCTTTTTGTACTCCCCTTGAGGTTTTTGCACAAAGTAGTGTGAGGGCAGTGTGATGTTAATTTTTATTAAATTGAATTACATGCAAAATGGGATGTATGAGATTTAATGCCGTTGAGAAACCTTAAACTTTCAAATTTAGGATGTTCAGATCTTATATTCATGTTCCAGCAGTGTTTAACACAATTCTGTGCAATATTTGCTTTTCAAAATTTGTAATTGTGCCATGTTAGCCATCCAGAATCGGTACTATCTCATTGGATAACCTTTTAATTGACCAACTGATTAAACTTAAGAAAAACTGATTATAGTTTTGAATGTGAAAGCTTTAGAGTCCAGCGCATCCTGTTGTATTTTTATTTTTAATTATTGTACTGTATTAACATTTTTTATATTTGCAACCTGAACTATTAAGAGAAAGAGCTGCTCGGGGTTTTATTTCACAATACAATGCAGATCATTTACTAATCCTGCTTTGCGCAACAGACCTGTGGATGCCACAGAAACGTCACATTCAACACTCTGCTCACATTTTCTACAGTTAACTTCAAATATTATAGAAAATCTTTTAATCTTTTAAATGGTAGCTAATGTTTTAAACCGGTAACTTTAACACAATTATAAAAATTTGAGCAGAATTAGTAATGAACCCTCGTACTTTCCATTGTGTAACAGCTTCTCATCATTTTTAGAAGTTTTCTAACGTGAATTTATACAGAAGCTAAAATCCTTTTTAGCACAACAAATGCATAAACTCAAGGGGTGTATGATTTCTAATGGCACTAAAATTCACCTCTTCATGTTCAATTTGCACTGATATGACTCGAAGGAATTCAATTAGTACATTTTTTTTTACAATGAAGTTGATGTTTTACATGTACCTTCACATTTATTACAATCAGTTTTCTGGAAAAACTGTTGGAATAAAATCCCCCCTCTGTCAGGGAAGCTCTTAATTTCCATGCCTCTGAACAACAAGATATATCTGAATGTTTCTCTGTGTTCAACATTTTGATTAAAAGTGGTTCCAGATTTGGTGGCTCAGTATTTGCTCATACGGCACCTCATAAGCTTACTTAACTGAAATGTAGGCGCTGATGTACAGATACAGTCTGTTGAACTCTTGCCTCAAAACAAACAGAGGGCAAAGTGACTCCCTTTTGCGGCCAACTGTAGCTGCCATTAGCTAGTTAGCTCAGTTAGCCATGCAGCTAGTGGTCCGTGCGGTGTGCTTGGAGCACGCTGGTGCATACAGCTTTGGACTGGGATTGGCTGGGGCTAGCTGGTTAGCATGCTAACGTCTGTGGATATTGCCTTAACATAACATGTAATAATGTCAGAACTGTCATTTCTTCACATCCTATTGATATTTATTTTGGGATGTTTTCAACTAATATTCTGACATATTGCACCTTTTAAGTTATGGACTTTTATGGATTTATCATGTGGTTTTGTTAGGCCGCCATCCTACTAACAACTAGCGAGCATCGTCACAGAATCTTTGAAGAGTAAGTAACCTGTTTTAAATTACCTGGTAAGTTAAAAGTAAATCCTATATACATTGTTTTGGCATTACTTTTATTGTGTGGTTTTATGGCATCGATGTGTATTCATTCCTCTTCATTTTATTACCTTTTCTGTATGTGGTTCCTAAAAATTCTTGTTTTCAAATGAATTAATATTTAGCCACGAGCGTCTGCACGTGGGCTTTATTCGTTTACAGAATGATCCTGTGTATTTTGAACTCAGATTGTTGCATCCTTGATTAAGACTTCTCTTCATACTGACTGTCCTGCTGCAAATTCACTTCAGAGGATTTGATCCGGCATCGAAAACAAACTATTGCAGCAGCAGGATTAGCAACGTTCAACATAAAGGTCCACCGTCATCAGAGATTCAGATGTCATTTGCAGTAGTACAGAAGCACGACTCTCTCTGCGGCGCTGCATCAATCAGGCCTCTATAGTCGTACAGGAAAAGACCTATGACATTCTACTAAAAGCTTGTAAAATGGCTCTTAATGGACCCTGAGAGCACGAGGCAAACGATTCTCTGGTTTGATTATGCAGAAGTTCAGCTGTTGCCTGAATGTCAAGAACTACTTCAAATGAAAGCCTGCTTCAAACGAAGTCCAGGTGTTGCTCATCACGAATAATAACACAATCTCCCTAGTGGATAATAGCGGTGGCGGAGGACTCTCAGCTGGTAAAGACTGAGCCCGAGGGAGTGATGTATGGGGCCAGAGAGAAAGGTCTTCAAGAAAATGTTATCTAGAGTGCTCTGACTCGGTCAAAGATCCACACATTATCATAACAACGGGCAGAATCACACAGCCAAGACCGGCACTGGAGTGACTCAGTCGAGGCCCAGATCTGTACTGCATCTTGTTCTCCATGAGGAACTGGAAGTTGCAAGAGGCAGGTTTTGTTAGTCAGGCTGTAAACGGTGCCATGTGTTGGCCGTAGAGGGCATTTTATTTTGCTCTCCAATATTTAACATGACAACTTAAGTCTTAAGAATGACTCTCAACAGTAGAGCAGAGCTTTAAAAAGGTGTATTGGAATAAATACACCAAATACTGAAATGGCTCATTTTTCTACACACTTAACATTTATATTACACTCTTCTTGTCATATGTTTAATTGATTATTAGCATATCCGCAGTTGCTAACACACTTACATCATTGAAATATGCATTGTTAAAGTCCAGTGTCTATATCAGTGTTGCCAGATTGATTAGAGGCTTTCCAGCCCAATAATATATATTTTTTTTTAAAAATACCCACATTTTACCTAAACAAAACAAATGAATTAATCGACAATAGGAACAGTATTGTGGTTCCAAACTTTTTTTTGATGCGACATAATACTTAAACAACAACTTGTAGTACATGTGCAATAGAACATACAGAGAAGGCTACATCATAGCAGCTATAAAAAAACATTTCTGCCCTTTGCATTGAACATTTATAAAATAAAATAAAGGTGCAGCTAAAATGACAAAAAAATATGGGCATTTCTAAATGGATAAATGGCAACGGGCCTTTGACAGTATCATAAATTCCCCACACATGCATAAAGTAAGCAAGAGAGAGAGAAGAGAATGCATGCTATCACAGACCAAATAGATGATGATGTCATGTGTTGCACGCATAGTTTCTGTCTCAATGAAAAAACGTATTCACAAACTCGTGTGTGTTTTATAAGTCGCGGGCGGTTAATAATGATGGCAAGTCACGTGGACTCTTAGCAGAATTAATAAATATTATGTCATATCAGCGCTGAGTGACTGGTTGCATTCCCATAACTAATGTGTCCAATTTATGCATGAATTTTTAATATACTGTCATTTTTAATGCATTTAAAAACCAGCCCACATCCTGTCCACCCGGCTCAAGCCCATTTAGCCTCGCGCAATTAGACGCAAATCCGCCCAATCTGGCAACAACATGACATATTCTTAAAACATTCTAATGCAATTGCAAGGCTTTGTAAAACTCTATAAATGTTGAGAATCATGTGAGGTTTATGGAGACATGTAAGTGATGAACAGAGTGTGTTTAAAGGTCGGCGTTCATAAAGCTTTAAACCTCCATGACAAAACGACAGCGATGTTTGAAAGATGAATCTGACTCCTGGGTGACGCAGCACATTGTAATGACTGCACATTCAGCCAGTTATGAAGACACATTGCTCTAATGTATTTCTAGTACACGTTTTTAATGTGATATAGCCAATATGTTGTTTGAGGACTCTCTTTCAATATTAATATTACATAACTCTTTCAATATTAATATTACAGATTTTTAGTTTGGTATCCCCGTCGATTTCTTAGTGATTTCCACCCTAACATAAATGTTCTTAATATCGAGAGGGGATTTATTATCATCGTTATTATCCAACAAAGTTTTAAAGGATTTCCAGTTCTGTTTCAGTATCACAAAACCTCCTTTGAATTAACACCAGAACAAAATAAATAGGATCGTCTGCAAAAATTGGATGTGATCAGTGGTATAGATTGTTACAGGTCAAAAAAAAAAAATGCATCCATAATGTAATAACTGTGTGTTTTAAGCTGTCAGCTTTGTGAAGACAGACAGCCTCGTGTAAACAGGTTCGTGGGGGTTTACCCCTTTGTAGTTTGGTCACGCTGCGCTGTCTGAATAGCACAAAGATTCAACCCAGATGACAATGCAGGGCACAATGCAGTGGCTCCTGTTTACAAATAGCATCCATGCCTTTAACACCGACTAACCCGGGCCAGTCATCAACCATCTTCAGATCCTGGCTCAGTTAACTCAACATTCAGTAACCAGACGGATGATAAAAAGTCTGAATCACACCGTTGGTTGTCTTTTATGATTTATTATAACAGGCTTTTTATTGCCTCAAACCATTGTGATTATATATATTTTCAGCTGACAGACACGCTGTTTCCTAAAAAGACAAAACAAAGCTGAAGGTCACCGACACAGACATTTGTCACACTCGGAGATAGGCGGTAGATATGACAATGAATTTGCTTTGCAATCGTGAATGGTGGATTGTGACGTTATCCGTCTGATCCAGACAATGTTGACCAGACGGACGAACAGAGTGGTGAAATAACATAAACACAGACATAACACTTCATTCACAAAAGCCCTATTCCATCGCCGCTGTTTGGGTCAGTCACTTGACCATTATTGTCTGCTGCCGGTATCAGCGCTGAGCAAAAGCATGCCAGACTCGACTCAGACTGCTTTCCATGCTGTTATTTCCCCTAAGGTCAAGCCAAGTGAGGGATGGGCTGCTCGTGGAAGCATTTACACTTATTATGGATGTGTTTTTCAGATGGAAAGTTAAAGCGACACTGTATAACTCCCCTGAAGAAAGATAGTTGATTGTTGATTTTCATCACCCAGGTCGTCAAATAGGCTACTGCTATGCTGCCAAACCGATCAAACAATCGACAACCTTTCTCCAGGAAGTTACATTTTCTTGCTTTAAAGAACTACTTTGCATTATATTTGCGACAGTCTAATTAAAGCTGATGACACAGAAGCAAACCAGACACGAGTAAATTTATTTTCATGTATTTATTGGCAACACAGCATTTCAGTTCATAAATCATTTATAGTGAAACACTGTTAAATATGGGATACACGATCAGTCACACAAAGTTTGAGACAACAATAATAGGTCCACTTCAAAAGCACTCGTTGTCAGATCCCACGAGTCCAAGAGGGATCCATTTATCCGGACAGATGCTGCGTCAGTTCCCAGGATACCTGCTGCCTGTGCTGAAGATGCCAGCCCTCGTTCAGGGACATCTTCCAGGTGTCATCGGAGGACAGGTGCTAAGACCGCGTAGCACAGCACCTGAAAATGAGCCGAGCACAAATGAAGCCAACCTCAACACCTAGCAGTCATTTGTCCTTTCCTTCTTCAGAACACGTATCAATATACGTACGAGTCCCACTTTGTGATCTTTGCAGGCCTACCTGTATCTTCGAGGGCAACCGTGATGACCAACGATGTACTCCTGAGCATAGCAGAACCGCCTGCAGAGTCCTCTATACCCACATGTCCAATACTGCATTTCTGGATCATTGCCTGTGGATCATTATAAAAGAATCACCAATGTGTTCACATATTTCCTGATGGCTATTGACTGGTTCATTAGCCGCAATCACAATGGTGAAGAAAACAAGTTGTGATTTCATAATTAGATTTTTCTTCTCCCAAGAGCCACACAAAACAGGGCTCAGTATGAGCACAATGCAGTTTGAGCATTTTTTTTTCCATATCACGATTGGCTTGATTTGATCTCACACGGCAAGAAAATGTGCGTATCCATTGCTTACCCTCCCCGACTGCGAGCATCAGGAGAAGCACAAGGAGAACCAAGCTCAGTCCCCTCATGTTTGGGTACCAATAACCTTTCAGACACTGTTGTGGACAGGCTGATGCTGCATTTATACAGCATTTCAACCACGGGGGAGGAGTCCGTCGTGCTCTGTCCAAATCACAATAACAAAGTATCGCTGAATGATGGCAGTCTGAGGGCTGAAGGTCAGGACTATCAGCTTACTCAGCTCGGTCAACGGCCGCAGCTTCTTGAGAATTTGAGATTACTTTTGAGGCATTTTAACAAAGAGAAACGCCGTCATTTTCTGCACTCAATGTCCAAAAATAATACTTTATTTTTCAAATTCCCTTCAATAACACAGAAATCTAAATGAAAAAAGGACAGTTCTTCGGTATTGTACTTACATCCACCCCTATGTCTGGACAGAGGAGTAAACACAGACCACAAAGGACTCCTTCAAAACAACAAGACCTTCAAAAGCTTATTTAAAGCTTGAAGCACTAACTAAACTGTTTGTTTTAGACACAGTAAGCAGTACAATTCTGTCTGTCCTGCTGTGTTTTTAATGGGCTGCCCTCTGTTCGACCACTGCTCTGCCCACATCTGAATATGGCAGTAGTTCATGCGTTATTGCTGATGCTGTGAAAGTACAATCAAACTGCACAAAACATGCTGCTCCAGTGACACAGGGGAGGATTGTTAACAATACAATAACAACACAAGGCATGGACACAGAGACATGTGCTTGTAGAGCGTGCCCCCTAGTGCCCGTGGAAGGATCGTTGGCTGCTCGCTTGTTCTCTGTCACCAACAAGCACAGAGTGCCACCTTAAAGCACCAAATCGTGAATAATCAGTCTAAAGAATTATTTTTTCCAAGAACAATTTACAAGAAGATAGAAAAAGAAAGAAAAGCTGAAAAGAGATAGGTAAACACACACTATTACACATAAACGTTCTGTTTTGGCTCTTCCATCCCAAATACCCAGTCTGCTCCGATTGGTCAGCTCACACACACCTGAGCCAGCACCTCTAACAACAGCAGAGCAGCTGTGCTAAATACGTGCCAAATTAGCCGCTAGGCATAAGTTCTGCAAATGCTTGACTCTGTGACGTATGGTACATAGTGTGATGTTACAAAGTCACAGAATCAGTGTTTTCCGCATCTGTTGGCGCTGACTTTGACCTTTTTAACTTCCAAGATCTTTTAAATGCGCAAGAACATTGCTATATAAAACACAGAAGGAAAGGAAAAAAGTATAATAATAACAGTAGTAATAATAATAACTTTATTTACAGAACACAAACAGAGTTTACAAAGTGCTTTGGCAGACAAAATCAAAAGGCAGAAATTTTAATTCAATGAAAGAAGGACTGATATAAACAAGAAAAAGGGTGTCTTCACATAAAAGCAGCTCGGTACAAGTGGGTTTTAAGAAGTTACTGATCCCTTAAGCCTTTAATATATGAATTAGAATTTGCAAAACAGCGGATGTTTCAGTGTTGCTGTTAGTGTGTCAGCTCTCTAATAAAGTCACTTGTAGGAGCTCAACAATCCAATCGATTAAAGGAAAATAAATCAGAAAAAAACATAAGAGGATATTCACATTTGAAATGTCATCACTGCAATGGCAAACTCTTGTTAACAAAACGATTTTGGCCTCACAAAAAACATATTAGATATCACACTGGTAATACTCCTCTGGTACAGAGGGTGGCGGTAGAGATATTACCAGCCGGGTTTCCTTCAGCGAAGAAGAGAGCTGGTCGTCTGCGCATGCGCCGCTCGTACAGCTGCAGTCAACAACAACAGACTGGACCATCTGCCCTTTCATTCCAAGATGGCGGACCTCCTAGGTTCAATCTTAAACTCGATGGAGAAGCCTCCGACAGTCGGCGACCAGGAGAGCCGACGAAAGGCTCGAGGTACTTGATGTTTTGCTTAAACAACGACGCGCTTTGCGTTCGTGTGATACTGCCGGAACTGATATGACAGGAGTTCGATATGTACCGGTATGTGGAAAAAGAAATAAATCGGATAGGCGAAGGGAGCGTTTCTAGAGCTCCCATTGGCCGGTTGAGCTTTCAGTAAGCGCTGTTGGCCCGCGTTTAGCACCGCCTCAAAGGAACAGGCAGCCCCGCATGTCCCGCAAACTGCCGCATACCGAAGGTGACTGGACTAGTGATGGAGTGACGGAGCTTCCTGTTGAGAATGGTTCCGTTTTCGAAGCATTCGACTGCAGTCCCAAGTCTGGGTTTTTCAATTTCTATGAATGGATAATTGTGACTGTAAACAGATCTGAACTGCTGCGGTGGAGATGCGTCTCTTGAAAAGCCGTCATTGTTTCCACGAATCAGCTTAACAACCAGTTTTAGCCACCACGTCTCTCTGCCAATTAATTCTCAAAACATAATCTTTGCATCTCTCTCAGGCTACTGGCATTGTACGTTCGTGCGTTACAATAGATACAAATGAACGATTTAAGTCAGATATATGCATCATTTTAAAGCTGTATTCAATTGTAGTGGATAACTAGTATTTGTAAGTTATTCAAAGCTTTCACAGCTACATGTATTTCCTTTTAACACTCCATTAACTCATAACTCCAGGAGCCAACAGCTGGCATTTGTCTCCCACTGAGCATTGGTAAAAAAAAATTTGGAATACATTATGTCACAGTATTTACTGTTTTGTAGAGCTGGCATAAAAACAATTGATTCTGGCAGTTCTGAGCGGAGCCTCCATCCACTTAGAAGTTGTTGTGAAGACGTTGCCACAAGACTGCGGTGATAAAAAAAAAAACTGGCCAAATCTGTTTAATTAACTGTTATGACTATGCCTACTAATAAAACATCAGAGGCTGTGTGCGCGCAGTACACATGCAACGAATAATAAGATTTGAGTCGGTCTGTAGGCCAGCCTCCAATGATCCGGAGATGTGGTTTGGGGATTACAGGAAGTATGTCTCTTGATTAGTCTTTTTTTTTTTCTTTTTTTTTTTTTTTTTTTGTGACTTAAGTCTTTATAAAAGCACACGAGGGCCAGCTGCGTATGTGCACGATCCGCGTTTACAACGGAAAACTTTCAAAAGCGGTGTCGGGGAAATAAACAAACTCCGTGAAAACTTAAACTTCTGTCTTTCTTTTTTTTTCTTTTTTTTGAAGAGCAAGCGGCGAGGCTCAAGAAGATGGAGGAGGACGAGAAAAAAAAGAAAGCGGCGTTCAGGAAAAAGGTGAGAGCTCGCTAAACTTCACCGCAGACAAGTGACAACTGCTCTGTATCACGTGTGTGTTATCACATGCAAAGTAACGCCGGCTCTCCCTGTGTCTTGTTCAGATGGAGAAAGAGGTGTCGGATTTCATTCAGGACAGCGCGCAACAGAAACGAAAGTACAACCCCATGGGGAAGATTGAGAGGAGTATATTGTAAGTAGCCGTCGCCTCGCTTTGTTTGATAAGCCCCCTTTTTATGCAAAAAAACAAACAAAAAAACACGTTTTGTTGTTAGCTCACAGCTGTTTACATGTCACGCCCCCTCCCTTCTTCTCACAGGCACGATGTTGCAGAGGTGGCCGGTCTGACCTCTTTTTCTTTCGGGGAAGACGAGGAGAGCCGCTACGTCATGCTTTTCAAGAAGGTATCGCTGCTTTTTTCCTCGATTCAGTGTTCTCTTTGTTGCTATCATAGAACGCTGATATGAAAAACGATGAGCAGCGGGCGTGACTTTGTTTTCCGTCTCGTGCTGTTGGCAGGAGTTCGCTCCGTCAGATGAGGAGCTGGAAGCCTATCGCAAAGGAGAGGAGTGGGATCCCAAGGTGGCGGAGCAGCGGCGCAGACTAAAAGTGAGACCGGACCCCCCTTTTCCTTTTCTACGCCACTGAGCCTCTGTCAGACACTTTTTAGATCAATCCTGATGGCAGCTGAACATATTGTTCTCACGTCTGAATAATACTCCTCACTTAATCAAACCAGGTTTGGACCTCGTAACATGCACAGATCACTTTTTAAAAATCTGAATTGAATGCAGTCATATTGCAGCAAAAGGTTGCAGCAAGCGAGAGAGACACACAGAGGCGCGTGTCTTACCGCCTTCTAAGCTCACCGCTGTAGATTTATTAGATTGATCCGCTCGGTCCATACAAACTGTTTTCCACCATCAGTGTGGCGGCGACAGCAAACGCGGTACTAATCGGTCCAATCGTCTCCCTATAATTTTACTTTTCGTTCTTGCCGGCAAATGAATGAATCCATTTATTTATTGTGTCATTGTGACATTGAAAACAACAGGGTAACATACAATTATTCTGGTTATGTTTTGTTTGTTTTTTTGTGGTGCGTTTGTCTCATTACAATCAATTTGAAACTGAACATTGACAAATTAATATCGTGGGGTATTGCTGCCTTTAAATATCTTGTATGCTTTTTTTTATAATTATTGTCATTAAATATGATGAT
>OMLP01018571.1:63919-80447 GCA_900302685.1 Spondyliosoma cantharus
AAAAGGGCTTGTAAACTGTGCTGTATTTGCTCTCTCTCTCTCTCTCTCTCTCTCTCAGACTGGCCATGTGAAGTGCAACACAATCAAGTGTCCTGCTCTGCCCTGTGAAAACCCTGTGGCCGAGCCTCAGCAGTGCTGTCCGAGATGCACAGGTAACGATGTCAGGCTCTCCTCATCCAAACATTCTGGTGTCAGAGTCTTTGTTCTCCTTGTGACTCTTCTTCTTCTTCTTCTCCTGTGTCCCCCTCCTCCTCCTCCTCCGCAGATGAGCCCAGGATCCCCGCAGGGTTGAGGGCTTCAGTGAAATCCTGCAGGTATAACGGAACTATTTATCAGCCGGGGGAGACCTTCAACAAGCACGACCTCTTCCCCTCCAAGCAAAGCAACCAGTGTGTAATGTGCACATGCTCTGTGAGTTGCATCTAATTTGCTAGTTCTGTTTTTTTTTAGTCAGACTGGGGTTTTGTTTTTATTGAACTGGGGAAAAAGAATGGCACATTCTCTGGAGATACTGTGTGTTTGTATGGACCACGGTGAAGCAGGGGTGCTGAGGGAGCGTGATGTTTCCTACACAAAGAAAGAAGCAACTTAATGTATTAGATTCGATGCCGAATTTACAAGAAGTCGTAAATGATTTAGAATTCGTCAGAGACAGGGTTCCACAACATGTCTTAACCTTCGCCTCACTCCACAATTCACAAAACTGAGCGATTTTCAAAGGGAGTCTGGGAACTACCTCTGCCTCCTCATCTCTTTGCTGTTACCTGTAGTTAATGTGACTCCCGTGACCTACATAATGTTGGTGTTCATGTCTGCCGTCTGCTGTGGCGCAAAACATTCTTAAATTGGTGGAAGATATTGTTGATAAGTATTAGATATAAGTTATCTTGACCATTCAAATTAAGACACAAAACATAATGTCAGCCTATTTGCTATGATGTCATTACATAGATTCATCCTCAGCACTACCAGCTGTGACTGACTTCCAGTGTCCCTGCTGCGTATTAAAAAAAATAAAAAATATATATATATGTACATAAGACTATCAAGTTTCATGTCTGTCAGCACATAACATTTTGTGACATTATAATAATGAGTTTGTTCAACACCAAAAAACATTGTTCTAACTACTTCTACTCCTAATGATAATAATTTATGCTGCAGTTTCAAACTCCGCTTCTCAAAGTTTGAGAAAAGTCTGATGGACGATACAAGTGAAATAAAATACAAAAGAAATGGAAAAGAAAATACAGATGTACCTTCATTTTTCAAACGCATATGGCAAAACCTCAGTCCTTGTTCAGGGTGACTCTGTTTGCAATGTTTGTTTTTTTGCATAGTGTATATTTATGACTTCCTCATAATCCTCCTCTCATTTGGTGTTGTTCTTCTTTTGCCAAACAACAACAAGGGAGAAAAAAAAAAATGATTTTGATTATTAGATGTTGAAAAAGGTGCTCAACACATTGTCTTAATGCATGTTCATCAGAACTTCTTTACATCATAAATATCGCTGGAGCAGCCCATATGTCACATTTTACACCTCACAATCCAAAAAATTCTAAATGTGTGTGTGTGTTTTTTTGGTTTTTTTTAAGTGCATTGCGTATCTCTGCTAACGTATAGCTGCTAATGGTAATTTAATGACACGATGAAAGGCTGTAGCTGGTGAAATCACCTCGCCCTGGTTTCCATTTCGGCTCAGCTCGCAAGAGAAAGGATGAAAGCGTTGATTTGAAAGAAAAAAAGAAAAAAAACTAGCGGCAGTGAGGAAAAGCAGAAGTGAAGCCTAAATTGAAATCAGCCTTGAGTTGTCCCCTAAAAGGCCACATGATGTGAGGAGTTCATTTTATTAGTTGCTAAGTGTTGTTTGTGAACGGATGTTTCTGGGTTTCTGTGGAGACGACACATAATATTCTGATTGTGAGAGTGGACCCTGGTATATAATTTAGAACAGTAAAAATCAGATTTATCCTATCCTAATGCATTTCTCTCATTTATAGCAACATGTTCCACTCTCATGGCAGTGTCGGTCCTGGCTTTGACTTCAATGTAACACACTCACAGCTTTGATTATTACCGCAACATATTTCCTCTTTCTTGAAAATCCTCTCTTTGGAAATATGCTAAAATATTTTGCTTTCAGTCTGAATCCATTCAGAGGCCACAGAGTTGCTAGTCTTTCACATTTCAACCACAAAAAGTACCAATTTGACTGTTGTGAAGTGTCAGAGTACGGTCCAGAATAAAACTACGCATAAAACGACAACCGACAAGAATCCGGCAGTGTTAACAGAATGATCAGAAATACCTTTACTTACTTACTTACAGGACGACAACAGAGTGGAAGCACTGATGAGTCCTTTTTTTTTTTTGGGTTATCACATGGTGTCATGCAGGTGCACTCTGCTTATTCCATCTCGTGAAGGGGTCATTGCATGGGTGGAATATAATCTTAAAATTAAAAAAAAAAAAAATGCGAGCCTCTTTCAAAAGCAGTCCGAGACACACTTTAGGATTCATGCAAAAGCGTGTGAGTGTCTGTGTGCGGAAACAAGGAAGTGTGATCTGTTCTGCGCAAAAGCCAAATAAAAGTAATGTGTTATTATTTTTTTACTGGGATTTTTCCTGGAACTTTGTATCAGACTTTGTGATTATGTTGTGCGTTTTTAGTATTCGGAGTCATCTAAATGTTATTCTTTTATAGGTCCGAGAGAAGCCTGCAGAAACCTTGGAGTACTTAAGCGTCGACCCTCCGGGAAGCATACTTGGAAATATAAGACATTTTCTCCTCCCTTTCTTGTTTTTCCCAGAATGGAAACATCTTCTGCGCTCTGAAAACATGCCAGCCAATCACCTGTTCCTCGCCAGTCTCCGTTCCAGATACCTGCTGTTTGGTGTGTAAAGGTAGACAACCAAAAAAAAGATTTTACTCCGTTTCCAACGTGCAGTTTTTTTTAGAAATTGTATGATGAGCCTGAGCATGTGTCTGATTACTTTTTATATATCGATGTAGATCACAGAATGCACATAGATGCAAAAAAATAAAACATTCCAACATTCACTGTAAATGAGACAGCACACAAAGAAACTTCACAACATGATCATATATTGTAGGTCTGCACAATTCACCAAAATTGAAGTGCAACACCCAAATCGCAAGAAACCGTGTGAACAATGTTTGACACACCGGCATCATAATGAAGCACTGGAGTGCTGCGCAGATGACCTGACCTACAAATCCTGTTCTCCAGATGTTTGTTTGGCAAAGACCCCAACAAATGTCACATCGTCACGATTTGAATAGTTTTTTGGGGTGAACATAAAAAGCGTAACGCATCGTACGACGGTCGCAATCTGACAGAGTAATCCCAATATGATTTTTCATTGTATCGTGCACACGTACGATCAGTTCCTAATGGTTTTTTTTTTTGGTTTTATTCTCTTCGGTCTTTTAGATCACGGCACCAGTGGGTCTTCATCGACCGAGGATGGAAACCAGCAGCTGAACAGAGGCGTTGTACGTTCTCGCTGACTGATCGTAAAATGAACCTATTTTGGACGGTGCTTTCATTTGAAGCTTACCTCTTACCTCGTTTTATTTTAATGTCATCTTAAGACGGTAGGGTGGTGTCATCAGTTGTGCAGCTGCACTTTAATTACAGGACTCCGAGTTCAAGTCGAGTAGTCCTTGAACGTGAAACTGAGATCACCGCAAGCCTCAGGGGAGCTGTTTTGTAGCTGATGCTGACCTTTGGCCTCCCTGTGCGAGGGTGCAAGCAAATAATTTATTTCCTCTTTAAGAATCGAGGCTTATTTGCTCAACTTAGCATCGCATTACTCAGATTATCCCCGAGACATTTCCCTGTGATCATAAAAGACAAAAGCTTCAGATGTTCCCATGGATCGCATGGCCTGATAGTGAGACTGAACTGCGCCGTCGGCCCATTTGAACTGCCTCAAAAAGTCTAAGATGTGGGCAGTGATTCATGATGATGCTCCTTCAGCTATCACTCAGGGGGGAAGCCAATAGAAAGTAAAGCCAATGGAAGACAGATAACTGTGTTTTATTATGTCTGTTTCCACAAAAGAGGCATTCAGTGGACCAGTGTTCTGGAGAGCAGGGCAGGGCGCGGTCTGACCGTGCCACTCCACCCAGGGTCAGGACTTCTCCCAGAGGCCTGAGCCTCAGTAAACTCAACCTCAAAGGGGCTTCTGAGACCACCGTGAAGATTCTGTTGCAGCGGAAACACCAACGAGGTGAGACTTTGTCAAAACAAAGAGATCCTGTATAGGTATTTGATTTTATGGAGATGTTCCTCGCAAAAAAACTCCGCGATCGTTTCCACATGTAGCACGATGCTCAGATGTTTTCCATTTCTTCCCAGCGTGTTTATACAATGGCAAGACGTACTCTCATGGAGACATGTGGCACCCAGTTTTGGGGAAGGTCCTGGAATGCATCCTGTGCACTTGTACTGACGGCCTGCAGGACTGCAAACGCATCACGTGCCCCAGCCAGTACCCGTGCCAGCATCCTCTGAAGCCAGTGGGGAAGTGCTGTAAGACTTGTCCAGGTACTCAAACATGGCTCATAACACACTGAACTGTTTATGCTGACATGATGCTGATTAGCTGTAAACATCACCCACACAACTTCTGTCTGTTTTTTCTCTCTCTCGCTCTAGAAAGTAAAGCTGAAAGTAACCAGACCCAGTGTTATCTGGGATTTAAAAACAGCCTCTTGGTGTACAAAGTAGATTCGTCTTTGAAAGTCGACCCACCCAACGCAGTGAGGATCATTGCTATTGAGAGACAAAGCACTGCCGAGGTTGAAGTGCAAGTGTGGAAGGCTGTTGAAGGTACCGTGACTACCGCCGGGAACGTTAATGTAGGAAATGTTCGACATTTTGGGTTACTACACTTCATCAATTTCTGGCGACGAATTAGACGAGAAGATTGATGCCACTCTCACATCTGTCACATCTGCATCGGCATAAAGACTCGGACGCTAGCACACACACACACCGCACCAAAAAACAAAGACACGCCGTGTTCATTAGTGAGCTTTAGAGCTAGGCACACTGTTCCCTCCTTTTCCCAGGGACACATTTGGCGCGCAAAAACGTAAAGAAAACATAGAAATCATGAAATAGAAATCTCTTTCACCCAGGTAAAACAAAATATTAGAGCCGCGAGACAATGTGAAGAAATGCATCAAGGTAAGAAGACGGGGCAAAGATAAGACGGGCCAACAAGATGACGTGCCTTGAAGAGGAATTCTGTTCTGTTCTGGGAGATCACTTGTGGCAGCGCTCCCGCTGAAACATCCGCCCAAACTGTTGAAGAAAGATATAGAGAAACATTTTCAGACAGGATTCTGGCTCGGAAAATCGCCTCTTGCTCGGGTCTGCTCTTTGTGCGGTTTGGATTTGGGCGGCGTACGCTCCAGCTCCTCTGCGGGCCTCCGTAACCTACCGTTGCCCAAAATGCAGGATTCCAGCTTTAAAGACACACACACACACACACAAACATGACTAAAACAACACCTGTATACGTTTACAGGAGGATGATTGAGTGTTTTTTCCAACTATTTCTTCAGAGACAAATGCGTAGAATAGCTGCAGCACTGTATGACTCTCATCTGGGCTTTTTTTCATTTATAGGGGTTTTACAGTTGATGGAAATCGGTGACGTTCAAAGAAAAGACATAATGGATCATCCGGAGAATTACACATTACTCACAACACTCGATGAAGGTTTGTAAAATCCTGCCGACTTTTAATACGACCTTTTGGATTTGTTTTGTATATTTATTAAAAAAAATATATATTTTTTTTATTTCAGAGACGTGGAGCAAATTTAAACAGGAGGGAGAAAACCTGAGCAAAGCCTCTCAGACCACGATCTGCGAAGACGGCATTCGAGAGATGGTGACCTTCCTAAACCCCAAGCAGATAGAGGACCTGTGCTCACCCTAAAAGTTCCTCCTTGCATTCCCATAACCCGGTCAACGCTGCACTCGGATGTCCCCGCGTCGTTCCTGTAATACAAGTGGTGTTGCTCATTTATGATACTGTTTATTGCTTGATTGATACGTTGTTGTCCGTCGCGTTTTAATCACCACACGTTTCTTTCTATTCTGTGAAACTGGTAGGTTACGAAAAACTGTCATGGTCGTATCCCGGTAGGAAAAAAAAAATGCAAAAATGATAAATCACAAAATGCAGCGTGATGTCACTGTGAAGGTGGAGGGTAGAGATGTGTTGCATCGATTGAACAGTAATCACATTACAATTGTGTTTGAATGTGTTGGAAAAGGGGCCATGTTCTGTTCAGAATGTTTTTTTTTTTGTGTGTTTAAGGATGTTATATGATCATCGACATATTTAATGTACATAAAAATGGAGGTTTTGACACCTTATTTAAAGTGTATGGTTTCTGTGTATATACATCTGACTGAATGAATGGGTTTTTTTTTGGTTTTTTTTGCATGTAGTAGCATGAGGGATCAATCACTGAGTATTCATTAACGCGTAGACAGCCTTTTCGTTATTGTTTCCGATATCAAATTATAGACCTCCTGTAGCTATTTTTTGTGCAGCCGCGAGACATTTTATACTCCACATACCAGAAAGAATGTTTGTATCTTAAAGTGGTCGTAGTTGATGTAGCTGAATGAACTCTGTACCTCTTGCCCACTTTTTTTTTTATCAGTGTTTCGCACCATTAAACTTTTACGTTCTTGATTTGTTTTTAGCCGTAACGTCCGTCTATAAACGATGCGCGACCCACGAGTGATGGGATCATTAGCGCGGAGTTGAACACAGTAGGACCGTTACTAACAATAAACAGGCAACAATAACAATGATGAAAGATTAGTAATACCTCTGTGAGACGGGCTTGAGGTCAGAGCCCGCGCTTGTCTCTGAAGGCGTTTGTTTGAGAACTATTTGCTGATGCATTTTTTTGGTCTGCACGCCCGGGCCCTGCAGAGCGGTCCAAACACGATCACCGCCTGCAGGCTTCCATTAAACAGAGCTCCGGAAGGCCGGATAAACTGTTTTCCCGCTGGAGATGAAATGTTATCAGAGGCATGAAAATCAAAAGCAGAAGTTTGAAACGCCCTTTACCTACTGAAACTTACACACGCGATACGTTCGCAACACCAGCGTTTTACTTGTGAGTGTAGTTCGGGGGGGGCAAAGCGTCTGAACGCTGGTGGCTTCTGTCTGTCAAACTTGGAACTTTTTTTCTTGAAAATTAAACACTAAATGTGTGGGATTTGACTAAAGGACTCAGTTTCTATGTGGAGTCTTTCCTCGTAGTAGTTAATCGAAGCCAAAGATTCTCGATCCAGCATATTTTAAGACAAGAAAAGCCGTAACAACAAGTCCAGCTAAGTGGCACAGTATGTGAAGTGTCGGCGAAGGGCACACTGTCAGTGTTGTCATATTAACAAAGGATGTCACATTCATAATGATGATCCGCAGGGAATAATCCCCTGACTCTGCAGCTCCCTCACTGGTATTTTGGTTATTTTACCCACAACTTCACTGTTTTGGTTCGATCACGCCGCTCTCATAGCGTTGTTGTGCTCTTGACTGTAACTGTAATTGTATGTGATAAATAAGGATTATTGTTCTTCTCATTGAAGTGGGCATACACAATCCCCCTCTCCCCACCCCGAGCGTCATTATTACTGGAGCCATTGCAGAAACAGCCTGACGAACAATATATTGCTCAATGTCAGCAAAACACACCCCTGTCTGCAGCAGTGGAGCTGAGGTGGAGCAGATGAACAGTTTTAGGTTCCTGGGAATTACCATCGCTGAGAATCGTCGTTCAAGATCACCAAAAACACAGAAAAGGCTCCACTTCCTGAGGAAATTTAGGAAGGCTGAATCCCATAGCCGTATTCGCATGGCTCATCCTGCTCAGCCCCCGTTCAGGACGGCTGTGCAGCGGGTGATTCAAACCGCCCAGAACGTCATTGGTATCCATCCACCGATTATCAGCGATACAGGTGAAGTGAGATGTCTGCACAGAGCCCACATGATACTAAAAGACGGCACCCACCCCACCAACCTTCTGCCGTCTGGCAAAAGATGCAGAAGTTTCCGCTGCCGTACCACCAGACTACAGAGCAGCTTCCCTCCTCAGGCTGAGACACCCCTCCAGTTCACTCCGCAGATTAGTTTGCGCTTGTTTCTAAATAAATTCAATTTCGCAAAAACAGCTTCCTGAAAGAACAAACACATCAGCCTTGTGACCTTGTTTGCGGATTCATTCGGGCCCGTCGTAGACCTCAACCTCGCGGATCACTGCGGACAGATATCTGCGTGTTCAGACTTCTGCGGCGGGGATTCCGCTTTTGCAGACGAGCGCGATTGTCTGACTTAAGTACAGGCCAGAAAGCTGAGAGTAGGTCATTACTCATAACGAGCTCTGTGGAACCCATGTAAGCGTGATCTGTGAAAGCGGTCCTCTGGCTCGGCAGCACTGTGTGCAGTCTGTCCGCAGGCCTGTTTGATCAACAGGTGTCAAATTATCACTGCGGTTCCCATGACTCAGTCCGTGTGCAGCGGCAGATTGGGTAGACTGAGTGGGCGCTTCAGAATAATATTGCTCCCCTTCTCTGTGAACTCCCGACGTGCTCGCTCTCCGTCCCCTCCCCTTCCACAATGACTCATTGTGTTTCTTTCACACTTTGCGCCAGACAGCTCTGTCTGTCTCTCGCTGAAGGCATGAAACAATATTTTGCAACAGACGCACTTCCCTTGTAATGCCTTCATTACTCCCTCAAAAAGGCCGTCGTATTTTTGTGTAAACTGTCAGACCTGGCACTTTACAGCGCTCTTCCCCCTCGCGGCTATCCAAAGAGGCTGTTCCACTCAAAAGGGTGAGAAAGGGGTGTTCTACTTTATCGCTGCCAACTTAAATTAGTAATCAACATTTTCACGTCGCCGTCTTGCCAATGCGGGTCATTAACCGATGAATGGTGTGCAGGTTTAAAACAAGTTTTAATTACGGCAAAGCTTGCTGTATCTGGCGCCGCGCGGCTCGATCTCTTTGTCCGTCATTTTTGATGAATCCCATCGGTCCTCATTCTGCGGATGTTTGTGGATTCGTCTCACGGGCCCCGTTCAGCTATGCATGCTTTGCCTTGGCTCGGGCAATTGTAACAGCTGGGGGCAGTCAGTGGGTATAAATCATGCAGCCGGTCAGCTCTCTGTGTATGTGTACTCCACCCCGCTGTCCACGTAACCCAGATTCAGTGAGAAGTGAAGAAAATGTGAGAGTCGGGGTCACGGCTCGGCCCAGGATTGGAGGCACTTCTGAGACCATTATTGCGATATTAACAAACCTTCAGTCGTCGTCGTTTTTTTGTTTTTTTTAAATGTCACTTCCTGTCGCAGAGCATCGGCTCGTGCAAGTCACCGAAGCGGCTTTCGGAATCCCTGAAGTTCACACAGGATTTGCTTTAATGGCCACGCTGTCTTGCAAAGAGACCCAGCTGAGCTGAACTGATTTCTGAAGATTAAATAAAACATTTCCGCATGTGCTGCGAGCAAAGCGGTTCCACGCCGATGCATACAGTGTTTGTGAGGAACTGAAGCATTGCAAATCAATCAGGCAGCCTTTTGATTCAAAGGGAGCCAAATTGTGTTAAGTTAATTAAGTCTGATAGATGTGTTTGCTTTCATAGCTGATTAAGGTGCTCTGCAGAAACCCCTGAGTTTATACTTCATCAAAATACTTCCGAAATCTATCAAGGGCTGTGTTTTTTACACCCTTACCCTCTCATTAATTAAGTTGGCCCTGATCGCTTTAGCTGATGTTTGGATTCTGGCCAGGAAAACACGGACAGTGCCGCGTAACATGTCATGAACACTTTGGTCGTCGTCCCCCCTCATCCCGAGCGGCTCAGTTTAAAAGGTCACATTTTTTTAAAAACGCAAGCCGAAACGACTGTAAACTATTAATGACGGGCCACAACGGGATCTTTTGTTTTCGCGGAATAAGGACGAGCAACAACAGCTTTACGGTTATGATCTGTAATTATTAATAATGGGCTCTTTTCAGATGTCAGCCAGAGTATCCGAAGCCTTCCAGGATTACATGGTAAGTGTGTTACAGTTCAATTGTCCATCAAAAGAATTAATGAATAGGTCCAGTCTGCAGTGAACTCATTTGGCACATGAGTAATGAGGAGTGTTGATGAGGTATTCGGGCCTGTTCTTCCCGAGCCAAATCTGGTGTCTGAGTCTCCACGGGGTTATTTCTCAAAGCTTAACTGTTGGCCCTCAATTTGAGAGTCAAACAAACCTTCCCCAAACATTTCTCAAGGTCTTGATTGCAGCGACGACTGCTCCAGATGTGAAAATGCACCGCGTGGAAATGTACAGACAAAGAAAGCACGTATAGAAGGAGTAAACAAAGTCCCTGTCCCGCCGAAAAGACACAGACCATCATGCCTTTCTCCACGTCTCCACCATGTCTTTTGTTATTTTTTGCATTTGGACAGAGTATCTCTCTCCCCTGCCAGACTCTGTTATATCACCAAGAGCACGGATGAAAATGTGTTTTCAGTTAATAACCCACCTCATCAGCTTTTCAGTGGTAAGAACAAAAGAGGTTACAGAGGAAAAGCTTAGCTGAGCCCCCGTTATGTCTGTCTGTTTACTCTGCGGAGATGTCGACGTGAGGAAGAGGAAGAGTCCAGCCAAAAGGCGAAAAGAGACGTGAATTTTTTTTATCGCCGTTAACTTAAACTGACTTGGCTGCGCGCGTGTTCGTGAGTCATAAATTACAGACATGTGTGGGCTGCGTAATTGTCTTCAGTCTCGAAGGGAGTCGTCACATTAGTAGATCATTTTCACTTCTTTAACGTGCTCCAGGTCCGTGGGGTCAGCAAGTGCGCATCGGCAATGCCACGCTGCTGCGTAAAAAACATTTGGACGTGGGATTCAAAATTGGGATGCAGCTGAAAGAACACTGACCAAAAAAAAAAAAAAAAAAAAAAAGGAGTTAAAGGAGTACTCCGCTTATTTCACACATTCACTGCCAACTCCCAAACAAACTGTTTGTCCAGTGCCCTGTGGGGCTTAATAACCCCGCTGATGTCATCTTGATGTCATTAGGGGGTATCTCGGGTTGTGATGCTTCAAATTTACAACAGAACAGCCTGCGTTACAGACTTTGGGTGCTGGAGTCTGATTATTAATGTGTGCAATGTGTGATAAAGGACTGCAGAAAAGAGACAGAAATCATGATTTGGGTTCAAATAACTTGGTTTCATACGACACACAAACCTCGATCGCCTACGATAGTCCCGTGTTTGATCCACAGCCACCCTAATACAATAATGCTGCCCCCAAATGCGAGCATGCGTCTCAGTTGAGCTTTAACGAGCCGAAGCCCAAAATCCAAAAGACAGGCGAAGGAAAATGCAAAAGTAATGCAAAAAAAAAACCTGAGGACAAACCACAAGGAACAAATGAGGAACACAGGGAACACGCAAGGACTGAGGGGACAGGCATGGGACAGGCAGGAACGAAAACAGACGAACCAACAGAGAGTGAGGGAACAACACAGGCTTAAAAAAACAGACAGCGAAAGGGACGAGGAGGGGAGGTGAGAGGTGGAGAGGCGCTGGGAAGGAGAACGCTGGGAACACAGGTGAGCAGGAAGTAGAAGGTGACGACAAGACAGAGAAGGATAGCACTACAAAATAAAGCAGGAAGTCAACAAACCAATAACCCCAAACCGTGACACTTTGTCCATTCTTTGCTATCAAACCTTTCTCTTTTTCCTAACGTAGCAAAGACGTGTTGGTGCCTAAACCTAACCAAACTAAAAACTGGTCCCTACACAACCTCAACTGAACATGAGCTCCTATCTCGTGATTTTTTCAGGTCCAGTGTTGTTTGACTGTATTAGTGATGACGTCTTTATTTACTGACTGTATTGTTAAAATAAATAAATCATATTTCTATCGTCCCATCAGCTGGTTAAACTCGAACGGCAACCTGGAGCGCATTTGAATTTACCATTGATCAACGATTGGTTGACTGATTGATTGATATTACTCGTCGGTGTGTGCATAATGGTGTGGAAAGTGTAAAAATGGCAGGTGGAGCAGCGGAGGGTTTAAGAAAGACGTAGTTGTATTTATTACAAAGTGATACTGAAATCTGAAAGGTAATAACACAAACACGTTCATGCTACACTTCACCTTCTTGTTAGCACGCACATGTGCAGACAAATACTTTCAGAGAAGCTTAAAAAACGCCTCTGTGATGAGGTCAGTGAACGCCTCGATGACCTTGCGCACAATCGTACATTTTGTTTTTTTTAACAGAATTCCAGCACGAAAAAGTTAAGCGCTGCACTTATGTAATCGTACAGGCTTGCCGCACTAATCATTATCACTTCAGAATTACTGTGTTACCACATTCTGGTCACGCATGAATTCATGCCAGGTCTCACTGGCTGAAGAGCAAAACTCCACTTTGTTTATGGAACCAACAACAAATCCTGAGGGCGTTTACCTGAGCTGCACTCAAAACCTGGACCAATAAAAGAAAATGATCACATTTTTCATCGATTACACCGAGATTTACTGTCTTGTCATGGTGTGATACTGTGAGATATCTTCGCAACATTGACGAGCTCTGCTCCAATGGACTGGAAAATAGCATTTCTGCAGCGTGTGAAGCCTCTGCCATTTGGCACAGCCGCCTCATTACTGTCAGATATACCGCTAAAGATGAAAAGAGCCCAACCAGACCATCGGACTGAAGGCCAGGTGTTCATCTGACCACGTGGACCAGGAAAACTTCTGCTGACTGTATATACTTATATAATCTACCAGAGCAAACAAACCCTTTACACCTTTCAGTGTTAATTCAAACTACATGGTCAAAACGGTAAACTACTGCTGATATTTGGGATATTTGTAATTCTATACTTTGCTCACACATTGAATATCTGACCACTTCACACCACATGAAGTGTAACTTGTTCCTTTATTATCAGTTTTCTTGAGTAAAAGTAAAGCTGTCATGTCAAATTATTACTTTGGTAAAAGTGGAGGTCGTTCATAAGAGCAGTGCTTGAGTAAAAGTCTTAAAGTATCTGATATCAAAAATTGTTTTCTATAAATCAATATAAATGTGCTGAAGTTTCAAAAGTAAAAGTAATGAATACATCTATTTACATGTATGTATATACTGTATACTATGGGTCGACCGATTATTGGCCTGATCGATTATCAGATCCGATACTCAGCATTTTGCATATTATCAGAGCCAGTTTTTTTTTTTTTTTTTCCTGATGCAGCATGTAATCTGCAAAGTGACTAGTCACTGAAGTTATCAAATAAATGTAGTCGAGTAAAACTACAATATTTGCCTCCAAAATGTAGTGTAAAGTAACAGAAAATGGAAATACTCAAGTATAGTACAAGTGGCTCAAAACTATACTTAAGTGTTTTACTCAGGCAAAAGCAAAAATGCAAAACAAATCCATACAATAAATGAAATAGTCACCAGAGAGCATCCACTGGCCGTGTACAGAAAGCACTTTGCTTTACATACAGCATTTTTCATCTAGACACACAGAAGCAGGGAATATCCACAGACGAACGTAACAACCTGGAATCCCATGAAACATCTCCAAAGTATTGATTTATTCCACCTGGGCTGAAAAGTGCATTCCACATCTGCAGGCTGCCTCTGAGGAAGAAAATTATTGAAATCATATGAAGACGAAGACCATGAAATCAAACAGGGAATGAACAACAGAAATAGAAACATGACTTCGAAATGAAACGGCCTCCATTCTAAACTTGTTTAAGTACGTGGACCATAAATCATGTTGAACTGCGGAGGTCCAACGGCTACCACTCCAACAAGACGTATGATCACAGCCAGCTTCACTTACGGATGATACTGAAGGACTCTACAGCTGACTAGTAAAGCAACATTTATTCAAAACGCTCCCAATTACATTTCAAGAGGCCCCAAAGTATGAATAAGCGTCACTTATCAAAGGCTCATTTGACAACACCAGGGTTGGAGAGCGAGTGTTGAGGAGGCAGCTGCTCTGTGCACTGTGCTCCGGCGCTATGGCGGCACGATGAACGGACTGCGGCCGGGACGGGTGTTGTGCGCTCTGTGCAGACATTTCACTCTCCACCCGAATCGCTGATGCTCTGTCGACGGGTGCCAACGATGTGCTGGGCAGTATTAAATCACACCGTGCAGAGCCTTCCTGTCCGTGGGCCATGCACGAACCACGCCAGTTTGTGATTTTCCGGTCAGAAATGCTTTTTTATTGTTCCTCTGTAAAAGCTGACATGAATTTGCCGCTGGAATGTAATCTTGCTTAAGTTTCTTGAGAAAACAGCCCTTTGTTCTTCTCTTTCTTCATCTTTTTCTCAGTTTTTATTTTTACCCAGGGTGGTGATGCGTGACGGCCATGACAGGTCCTCTGTGACGTTGATTCTCAGGAACCTAAAACTGTTCAAACTGATGTGGACGGGGGGTGTGCGACTCTGCCTCCTTCTTCCTGAAATCAACAATCAAGCTCCTTGGTTTTGCTGACGCTGGGCAGCAGATTGTTCTCTGCTCAACACTCTGCAAGATTGTTGATTTCCTCCAGATTTGAACTCTCATCATTGTTTGTAAGGCTTTGATATCTGGGAATGCAGTCGTGGGTGTAAAGTGTGATCAGGAGAGGCGTATATGTGAATATTAAAGGTTTTATATATATATATATATACATATATTAGATATAAGTCAATCAGCGTGCATGATTCGCAAACCACTCGTTCACTGTCTCACCAACAGCTAAACGTTTTAATATCAATCAGAGCATCTGTATAGTTTCAGTTCAGTTTTGGTCGCTGTTTCTACCGGACTCCATGCTGGCTGCCTGTTCCATTGTTTTCTTATGGGCCATCTTGTATTTTGTCTTCATATCCCTCAGCAGCGATAGAGCTTCTTGCTTGGTAACTCCTGTGCCGTGTATGGCGCTGCCTGTGTAGAAAACAGAGCGTTATATAAAGACGGTAAAGGTCATAAGAGGTAGAGTTTGTTAAGTTCATTTGATCAGAAATGCGCATACTTAAGGGGACGACTTGTATCGTCGCGCTCTCTTTGATTCCTTTGATCATTTCATCAACCCTTTCAGCTTGCTGCTTTGCTGGCCTCAAAGGCGGAAGTTTTCTAATCTGTGCACAGAAAAGTTTGAAGGTGATTACATTACACTTGTTCTTCTTGCTGTATTTACTATGATCAGATGATAACATCGAGTATGAATTTTGTGTTTGCAAAATACTAAACCTTTTTCGGCCTTTTTCTGTACAGTGTCTGGATGCAATCAAGTTTTGGTTCTGAGTCTCTGTAAACATCAAGATTCCTCAGTCTGTGTTCCAGCATCTGAACAGCTGTTTGAATCCCTGTGAAAAGAAAACAAATGTAGTCCCCTTCATTATGGAGTGACTGTGTAGCCAAAAGTTTTTCGGGGCTTAAGCAAAACATACAAAAAACATATATAGCTTCAGGTAAAAGAGTCCTCACCAATGCTCCCAGTGACATCATGATTTGGTTTTGCATCCATCAAAATTTCACAGCATGTGAAGTTTTCAGGAATGGTGTCGTCCTCGTTTCCCGCAGCATGATTCTTATCAGCTTGACGACCAAACTCACATTCAGGAGAGTCTGCAACCTGAACATGAAGCAACACACGCTTAAAAAAAAGAGGAAACGATTCAGATGTCGAGACTAAGACACTGTGAAGGTGGCATGTCATTTCCAGAGGGAAATAATGTACTTGTTGCTTCACTACATTTATCTGACAGCTTAGAAAAAATATTTTTATACTATATTTTATTTTTGCAAACATAAAGTAAGATGTTTATGCAAGTACAGCTGAAAAGTTTAGTCAGTTATTGATAGAAGATTATTCGACAATTGTTTGTAATTTTAATGAAAAGATACTAAACAGTTCAAGTTCAAGCTTCTTAAATGCGAGGATGTGCTGCTTTGAAATGTAATTTCATTCAATCATTTTTAACATCATTTTAAGTCATTTTTAAAAATAATTTTGAAGTTTCGATTGTTGTCATTTTGGGCTTTGGTAAGGTGTCGTGACACTTCTCACTATTTTCTGACTTTGTACAAACCAAACAATCGACTGATCAACTATCAGACTAATTTAGAATGAAAAAGTCCTTTAGCTGCATTCCTGTACAAAACAGCTCAGAATGAGCTCCAGCTTTGTGGAGGACATAAACTACTACAATTTAAAATGATAATAAATAAATTGTCTCACTGCATAAATGAATATGGTATTAAATACAACAAATAAAAAATATATGTATTCTTTAATTAATTTAGAAAATGTGACATTTATATTTCTGTTTTACTTTGCAGCTGTATTTATTCCTCTTTTTATTTACTTTCCCTTACATTTTCCATTTAATTAATTGACTTATTCCTTTAAAACTATTTGTCAATAT